>WWET01002148.1:215237-228659 GCA_011038615.1 Limnodynastes dumerilii
GTGTTTCCATAATAATAATGATTGTGTAAAAACCCTTTGTTCATAAGGAGACCGCAAGTTAAAAAAAACAAAAACAAAATACAACAATTAGTTTATAGTTTAATGTGAGACATTTTTAAGTTGTGATTTGATTTTGCCTTAGACTGAAGCATGCAGATTAGATTCTCGCAGACAGGAACCGGCCTATATTTTATTTTATTTTTACTCGGAGTTAAACAGAGTAAGTAAGGGGTGATTTTCCTAGAAAATCTATTGAACGTCTAATGTTGACTTCCAACACTGTGTCTGAGAAGCAGGATAAACAGGTAAGGTGGATTTATTTATAAAGCAAGATGTCCATTAGAGATGAGTGTTACCTGTTTATATCAGTTCCAAAGTATAAATTGTCACTCTGCCAGGTGGGAATTTATAGAAAAAACTTTTTTGAAGTGGAACAGTTTGTTCTAGATGTGTATTATATAAAATAAAGTCCTCTAATGAGAGCTTTCAAGATACCATTAATACAAGTTGTGCTACTGTTGTTTAGGAGGGCCTGTCTCCTGGTCTTAAAAAAAAAACAAAAACAAAAAAAACTGTCTTCAAAATTACCCTGGTCAGTTCTGGAGGCCATATCTCCAGAAAGACATAAATACATTAGAGACTTTGCAAAGAAGAGCAGGTAAAATGGTGCATGGCCTGTGTCACACAACAAAGAAAGGATAGAGGAACTAAACATGTATAGCTTGGAGCAGAGAAGGGGATATAATAGCAGCTTATACACACATATGTCAAGGGTTGTGACCGGCTAGAGGAGGGGGCAATTTTCAGAGACCAGGTTTCCTGTGTTGGAACAGGAGGACATATAAACTGGAGGGTGGTGGGTGTAGAGGAAATGTGCGGAAAAATGACTTCACTGAAAGGGTGATAGATAAGTGGAATAGCCTCCCATCTGAGGTGGTTGATATCCTAAATCTCAAACTAACATGAGGCTAAAATAGGGTCTAGGGTCAGTATAGTTTAGAAAAAACAACTGGAAACACTGGATGGGCCGTGTGGCTCTTATCTGCCATTACTTTCTAAGTTTCTCTGTATTGACTTATGAGTTTACTTCAGTTCTGTATGTGTCTAAGCTGTTGATATTTAAGGAATTGTGTACAGTACTATGACACATACGTTATTATCATTAATGTCTAATTCGGGCAGAAGTTACCTGATCCAGCCCCATAACGAGGAGGCGGGGCCTGAGTCTGGGTGGGCCAGGGCATGTGTGCAGAGTTTATGGAGTACTGAGCACGGTCTTAAGCTTCCGCCCTCTGACAGCTTGATTGAAGTTCAGTGAGGACAGGGGAGGCGGCCTTCATAGGCGCTCCCCCTCCTTCTCTGGGCCCCGTTGCAGCCACTAGTCTGAATGACAAGGGTGTGGTCAGACAAGACACGCCTCCATACTATTCAGTTTAGGAGCCTATAAGCAATACGAGTGACAGGAGGGATTTGGGTGGTGCGTTTCCCCTGGCTAAAGTGTTAAACAACTTTGTAGAAACTGCTTTTGGCTTTTCCACAAATCCTTTGTCATTTTAAACCAGGGTTGTGGACCTTCCATCTGTTCTCCCCCATAGGGAAGAGATAGAGGCCAGTAGGGGAGCTTGGCCAGATGATACGATTTATGCAAATCCCTTCCTGAAGCCCCACCCCCTGGTCAGCAGTGTCTTTTTCATAGTGTTACTAGAGATGGGGGTGTGGCTTGATGACACAAATTACATCATTAAGTCACACCCACTGCCTAGTAACACTAGAGATAGTAATATTGCTGGGCGGGGTGGGACCTACGGCTGTGGTTGGCATATAATCACAGCTCAAGCCCACCGTCACGAATTTTGGCAGTCTCTCGGATGTTCCAGGGGAGTGGGCAACCTATTGTGGGCTTGTTAGTCCCTTGTTATACAGCCTTGGGTATATGGTAGTATATCCAGTAGAAAGATTTTACCTGCTCTTTCTGCTGTTCTAATCATTACTGTGAACCTGACAATCAAACCTCTGGCGTGTCATCCATTGTGTGTTTGCATGGCTCCGGAAGAAGGATTTTTGGGCTTGAGATACTATGATTGTAATACAGAACTGGCACCCAGGGGCAATATGGTGCAGCTGGCGTGGGCACAAAGGGACCGGAGCAGGATGAAGCCACAAAATGCATCTGCTGGTTGTTGGGTGCCTGGGCTGTTTGCAGCATCTGCATATGTTCTTGTACAGGAGGCTTCTCTCTTCTCTCTTTTTCTCTTCTCTTCTCTCTTCTATCTCTCTCTCTCATCGTTTTGTGAGTGACTTCTTTCATCGCAGCAGCATATGGACCAGCGCATTCATTAATATAATAGGTGTTATTGCCAGATAAGCTCCAGTATTTGTCAGGCAACGGACGCGTCTAATCTGCCGGCTATTTCATACCAGCACATCAACCAAGTGACCTATAATGTTTTACTGTGTCCATTACAATGAATTGCTAGGTCTTGATATTTATTTTAAAGGGATTTGGCTTGTCTGAGCCACATGCAGCCTTTGCCAGGGGAATCACTTTGTCTTCTGGTAAGTGTCAGTGCTTTTCAGTCTTGTGTTTATATCATCAGGAGACAGATTGCTTTACTAGCCTCTGGATGCAATACAGCTCGGATGTGTTACTAGGATTGGTTGGAAGAGTATTCAAATTTGTGTTGGGTGGAAGGGCAGAAGTAGTACGCATGGTTTTTCTGATATAAAGACCACATTTAAAAACCAGATACAAGCTTGAGATGTAAACAATGGACAGTATCCACAGTTAAGAGTGAGTTAGGTGCAGACAGATCCACACCTAACTCACTCGTTCAGCCTCTAACGCACCACACATTTTAAGGTATCTTATGACACTTAAGAGTGCTGTAAGGCTACCCTAACTAACCGTGCGTAGTTTCCTTCTTAAGAAAGAAGGAAATGCGTAGTAGTTACATTCTCAAAATTATGCACCTAAGAAGCCAGAGCTTCTTAAGTGTGTGTCAAGACCAATGTGTTTAGTAAAACTTGCTGTATACTGTATGCCGGTACTGTCTAGGTTCACACCCCTTCCTACTTCCTTCCTGCCTTCCATCCTTCTGTCTTACTTCTTATTTTCTTTCTTCTTCCATATTCTTTCTTACACCCTTCTTCCTTCTTTTTGTCTTGTTCCTCCTTCTTCCTTCTTCTTTTTTCTTCTTCTTCCTCCTCTTCTTCTTCTTCCTCCTCTTCTTCGTTCTTCTTTTTTTCTTCTTCCTCCTCTTCTTCGTTCTTCTTTTTTTCTTCTTCCTCCTCCTCTTCTTCTTCTTCATTCTTCTTTTCTTCTTCTTTCTTCTCTTCTTCTTCCTTCTTCTTTTTTTTTTCTTCTTCCTCCTCTTCTTCTTCCCTCTTTTTTTCGTATTCTTCTTCCTCCTCTTCTTCTTCCTTCTTTTTTTTTCCTTCTTCCTCCTCTTCTTCTTCCTCCTTTTTAATCGTTTTCTTGCTCCTCCTCCTTTTTTCCTTCTTTTCCCTTCCTCCGTCTTCCTTTCTTCCCTTTCCCTCCTTCCTTCTTTTGTGTTCCAAATTGGAGACTAAAATATAAAGGGTCTCATTTTTGTAGGTTTAAAAAGACATTAGTAAAATAAATGACTAGTTCTATTTTTTATTTGGTACTGGTTCTGGTATTTTGCCAATTTTATAAATTCCTTATAAACATGAGAAAAGACTCAATTTTATCTGAATCATGGTGTAGCCTAATGCCAATATACAGCAAAATAACCAGAGGTGGCCCTAGGTTTTATGAGCCTCTTGGAAACAAAATTAAAGGTGCCCCCATAAATAAAACAGATTCTAACCCCTTCCCCCCTACTTATAAGTTAAAAGTTAGACCCCTGTATCAGATCAAAATAGTTATTACAAATCTGATACTCCTTGTTAAATTTCTGAACCCCACTCTCATCAATATCATTCCCCCACGCCCTCCCCTGTTAAATTCACATCATAGATCAGACCCAAATTCCACAATCAATTAAACAGATTTCCAGGTCGACCAAGGCTATTTATCATCATTTCTTCGCATCAGCTTTCTTTTCACTGATTGGGAAATAGCTCCAACCATCCACCGATCAGTATCCGAGACCTCCCAGAACTCTGGGTATAACAGGCTTCTGCCAAATCCAGGAAGCCTAGCATACTACCTGGTGCATATCACCAATTGTCCACCAGTTACCCGTGTGACCTCAGGACTGTGCTGATATGTCATTGGCTGGCTAGCAAGGAGGGTGTTCTTAGAAGGTAGTTGCATTAGGACTTCAGTCAAGGTAAACCTTACTGAGAATATGACACTATGTAATTCTCCTGTATGATGTACGTTATAATGTTCTCACCGCATATAAGCTCTGTATGTATTGGTGTTCCATTTATAAGGAACTCTCTGAGCATACCCTCCCTGTCTAAGAATACCTGTCCATTGTGTTAAGCAAAGAAAAGGCAAAAAGAATGCTGTCATTTTAATATTACCTGTCACTGTTTCTTATCCATGTAATCCATGCCTTATAAACTCTGAATTACAACCGTTTATTTCTTGGATACATCGTTGTTCTTTATAAAATATATAAATGGCATTTTATTGAGCATTTATTTTGTTCTTCACAACAAAGCCTCTCTCCTGACTGCCTCTTGCTGCCCTCTAGTGGCCATCTTTGGAGCATCATTTTTATTTTAAATAAAAGTCGTTTGTCACCCAAACAATGCAAATAAAACCCAATTTAATGGTTTCAGCTAAAAAAAAAAAAATGAACAAAACAAATTAAAAGTTTTATTTATATTTTTACAATTGCAAAATTTTGTACCAGTTACCACGCTTTCCTTATATGTAATATAACCGTGTGCAAACCTCTATTGCTGCTGCACTCGGACGTCTGATCACAGCGGAAAAGGGAGTCCCAAAATGAGTATGGTATGAGATCATAACTCTCTTTGCACTCTCGGAGTTATGAGAGCTGACCCCCACCTTACAGTAATGGCTGCAACATCACCATTTTAAATGAGGATGTTGCGTAAGTTAGTACCACACATAAGAGCTAAACCTAGCCCTTACTGTACAATTATCAGACCTCTTGGATTCGCATTACGCTAAACACCATGTCCCGGCCTGCAGCCAGTTCTGTTCGTCATGCAGAAGACGGATAATTGTCGGCTGTGTGTATTTTACTAAATGGCTGCATTGCGAAATTCACCCTGTGATAGCCTGCCGGTCCCAGCGGTTTCTTAAGCTACAGGTTATTTTACTAGGGTAGTCTTGCAGGGATGGGATGGATGGGAGAAGGGGAGACTTAGGGTTAGGCTGCGAGGAGGGGATGGATGGGAGAAGGGGAAACTTCGGGTTAGGCTGCGGGGAGGGAATGCATGGGAGAAGGGGAGACTTCGGGGTAGGCTGCGGGGAGCGATGAATGAGAGAAAGGGAGACTTCAGGTTAGGCTGTGGGGTGGGGATGGAGAGTAGAAAAGAGAGTCCTAGGGTTAGGCTGCGGGGAGGGAAAGGATGGGAGAAGGGGAGACTTTGGGTTAGGCTGCAGAGAGGGGATGGAGCCTAGAAGGAGAGAATTAGGGTTAGGCTGCGGGGAGGGGATGGATGGGAGAAGGGAAGTCTTCGGGTTCGGCTGCGGGGAGGTGATAGATGGCAGAAGGGGAGATTTCGGGTTAGGCTGCAGGGAGGGGATGGAACATAGAAGGGGAGAATTAGGGGTAGGTTGCAGGGAAGGGAGGGGTTATGGTAAGCGGTAGTATAAGGGTTGGGGTAGGGGAAATAGAGACCGTTGATTACCTGTCTGTGGCGGGGCAGGACGTTTATTAATAGCTCCATATTCTGAAATGGGTTTTGGAAACGGCCCTCCTCAGCGGCGGCCCACACCTGTCTGCAGCTGTTGTGGAGCATGGTCTAGCAGTGAATGATTGGACCTCTAGTTCCACGGCGTTTTGCTGCTCTAGCAGCAGATGAACCAGAGTTTCTTCTGAAAGCAGGATCCTCAGTGAGCATATGAAGTGTTAAGGATTTTTTATCTTTCTTTGCACCCGTTGCAAGCCCCGCTGTCCGTTTCCTCGTAGACAGCTCTCAGAGACCTCTGCTGGCCAGCCAGTGAATAAATCCTCCAGACAGTATATCCGCAGGCTCAGGATATGAACAGCTGTAAAATATAGGTGACAGTTAGACATTTCTCCGGCTTTTTTTTTTCTCTTCCCTTCCACCTTTTAATCAAAAAAATCTGATGCTGACAGCAGAGAAATACATTAATCCTCCAGCAGGATCTCTGGGGCTGTCACAAAAGGCAATGGCACTTATCTGTCTGGCCTGGACTGTGTTTAAAGTATTAGGACAATCCAGTAAAGATGTTTGCATAAGCACTTCTGTAATGGATCGGATTAGTGCAATGTATTACTGCTGCTATAAGACTAGTCAGTCACAAGCAAACAAGTAACACTCATACATAGATACAAAGCCACGAGTTGCATTCCTCAGGCCACGTTTTTTCACCTCTCCCTTCCAAGATCATAAATTATATTGAGATCAAATCTCATCATCCGGTCCTTCTGCTCTTTGTTATCTGTGAAACGGCATGCAATTGGGTAAATATATTACCGCAGTGTTTGTAGAAGTAGCCTTATTTACAAAGAAACGGGTGTAGCTACAGGGGGCGCAAAGGTGCCGCTGCACTGGAAGAAGCTGACGGCTTAAAATGGTGCTTGGCACTCCATGTATGAGTGGATGAATGGGAGGGTTAGGGTTAGGCTGCGGGGAGGGGGATGGATGGGAAAAGGGGAGACTTGGGGTTGGGCTGCAGGGAGGGGGATGGGTGGGAGAAGGGAAAACTTGGGGTTAGGCTACGTGGATGGATGGATGGGAGAAGAGGAGATTTAGGGTAGGCTGCAAAGGAGAGGATAGATTGGAGAAGAGGAGACTTAGTGTTAGGCTGTGGGCAGGGCATGGATGGGAGGAGGGGAGACTTAGGGTTAGGCTGCAGGGAGGGGATGGATGGGAGAAGGAGAGACAGGGCCATTCGCTCTATAGTACACAGGGCCACAAGCTCTTAGTGTAATATTGTTTTTGTATCTTGGATATGAAAATATTCAAATTATTTATTTATTATTAGTGTCCTGGGATGCAGCTCCTCTTTAATAAGAGTAAGGCTTATTGAATACTTGTGAGTTGATGAGCTGCGTAGTCTTGATTATTGCACGTGGATTATTATACATGGAGTGCCGAGCGCTGTTTTAAGCTATCAGCGTCTGTCATCTTGCTTACAGTACCGGGGGAGTGATTGCCACAGGACCCCTCTCTCCTCCAGGCCCCTTAGCAGCTGCACACCTATATTTCCGTGCTTCATACTGACTTAAGTTAAACACCCTCTTGTGAATCCAGCCCTGTCCCATCTGTGCATTGGCTTGTAACCACCCCCACAGCCTTCAGATGCGCAATTGTGCACAACGGACTTCCAGAATGGATCAGGATCCTGAAGGTTTGGGGAGAGGGGGGGGCAGTAAGCTTAATGCATTGGTGGGAGGCGTGGCTAAGCCCTTGCTTCGATCCTCATTTAGACCTCCGAGTCTGTGAGTAAATATTAAGGTAAATTCCTGGTGGCGGAAAGCCATACGTACAAGGGGGTAATTAGATTGTACGGCGATCCTATAGCAGACCTTTGCAGGACACTATTAAGCTCTGTCTGCTTAGGGTCTTTATATCATGTACTGTACAGTATTTGTGCAAAGACCAACAATAATTTAGACAGCACGGTGGCTCAGTGAGCAGCACTTGTGTCTCACAGCGCTGAGGTCATGAGTTCGATTCCCAGACTAGGCCTTATCTGTGTGGAGTTAGTATGTTCTCCCCGTGTCTGTGTGGGATTCCTCCGGGTGCTCCGGTGCTGGTAGGTTATTTGGCAGCTGAATGAATTAGCCCTTAGTCTGTGTGTGTGGGTCTGTCTGTTTGTCTGTCTGTGTTAGGGACGGGAGTATGTAGCTCTAGCGGGGCAGGGACTGATGTGAATGTGAAATATTCTGTAAAGCACTATGTAATCTGGTGGCGCTATATAAAACCTGTTAATAAATAATTTAACTGAATTATGCTAACCTATAGCATTGTCATTTTACAATTGTCTTACTATGTAACACTTAATATATTATCTGCAGACAATTGTTGATATAAACAGAGTCCAACGTTTCAAAGCCGGTTTCATATTGATTGTCGGTTCTCTCTGCACCTGATTGTAACACCTTTGTGGTTTCACAGTCCGGTGATTTCAATGCTGTGTTTTCTGGAGAGGCTCTTGAAGGCCAGGACAAGTTTATTCTCCAATATAGGACATGACGCGATAAAGCTTGATGGGTTCCTTTGATCGGTTATTACAGAAGTCCCCAGCCGCTCTGTTTAACCTCTTGTGTTGACCATTCTCATGTGTTGGGAGCGCAGACAGTTAGACGTCCTCTTTATAGATTTATAACTGCGCTGCTAGGAAATAAGACAAATAATACCCTTCTTATTCTTCCGGATGTGGATGATGGTGATAGAAAGCCATAATCCATCTCACAGCTCATAGTGCGTGAATTCTGCTCCTCCGTCAGCAATCGCATATCGTCGCTGTTGATGAGCTTTATGGCAGAGACGCTCTCTTGGAAGTTGGCTGCCATTGTTGGCCCAGCACGAGCGAGACACTAAGCCGGCAGTAGATAGATCCACTGTATCCTGGGGTAGTATAATCAGATCTTTCTCACCTCTCGCCACTAAATAGATAAACTTGGCGTTCTGCCAGCCAGTCCCCTGGGCGCTGCATGCGGTGACCTTTATAATGTATTCCAGATCCACAGCCTGAGCTTTGGAGAGAAGACATGGCTTATGTTACACTTACATGTAACGCGGCCTCGTGTTATGTCTCCGTTTTTATGGATTGTACAAAGAATTGAAAGATAATCTTAGTGGCAATCCTGTACAGGTTTCTTCTTTTATTTAGCATGTTAAGTATCCTTTTTTTTTTTTTTAAATACATACATACAATAAAACGTCTTCACGGCTTCAAATCGTAACTAGATTTCTTACACTCTCCCTAGTGGTTGCAGGATGTGGCTGTCCGTCGGAGAGGCAGCGGCTGACAGCTCTCAGTCAGGTGGAGACAGAAGGGGACATAATATTGTGAACTCGGAGGGGCGTTCCAAAGCCTCTCTGCACAATACGTTTTCTCTGTGTGGGACATTAGCCTGAATTACAAATTACATAGTTGTCAACTATTCAGGGAGACTTCCTGAAGAGTAGGCAATCTCCCTGACTTCCAGATTATTTTATCGTAACGTCTTCGCAGCCGTGTGTGTGAGGAGTTCACCCCGGAACCTACCCATGTAAGATGGATAAACAAGCCCTTGCTCTACCTCCCTCCGCCCACCACGCATACATGCTGTGCACATGTGAGAGTCCCCGTTGCGAACAGCCCTATTTCGATAGAGCCATTCATTCCCAGCTAACCCTAACTCTAAGTCCACACAGCCTAACCCTAAGTCTCTCCTCCCTCACAGCCTAAACCTAAGTCGTCCCCCCCCACCTGCAGCTTATATGCAGCCCATCGGGAAGGTGACTGACAGATAGGGGCCCCGTTCATGGTATCAGCAGTATAGAGCCTTGGCCCCCATCTCAGACTGGGCCTGGGACACAGTTGTTGCTGACACCCCCTGATGTCAGCCCTGGCTATACCTTGTTGGTTGTTACGTTGACAGTCAAAATGTCAAGAGGTTAAATTGTCGACAGTTGTGTATAATCTCAGTATTTCATAAATATATTACATATATAGTTTTTATTTTATAAGCCACCTGTATTACATTAGGATTACATATGTTACAAACAAATACTTACATAATACTAAACTGTTGATATTTTGACCTGTCAACATTTCATACCAGACCCGGCTATTCAATATATGAAAACAGAATATAAACCAGTTCAAACATCAGGGACTCAACAGATGGACTCAAGGGGACACTACATCATCAAAAACGGGTGTGGGTCCCCATTGTTCCGAACTGGCTGGGATATCGATTGCTTATGCCTCGATAAGGCATAGCAATCAATCCCCAGAGCACCGAACACAGTGCTCCGAAAGGTAAGGCTTCCCTACTCCCTAACCCTAAGTACCCCCTCCAGAACCCTAACCCTAAATCCCCCACCCACAGCCTAACCCTAAGCACCCCTCCCTCAGCCTAACCCTAAGTCACCCCGTCCCACAGCCTAACCCTAAGTCCCCGGAGAGGGTTACTCCCCTCTCTGGTGGTCCAGCAGCGGCATTTTCGAAAATGAATGGGTGAGTAAGCGAATCGCATATTCCCCCGTTCTATGGCTTTTATTCGAAATAGAGACCGCTGAAAAACAACTTTCGGCTGTCCCTTTTTCGCAGTGAGAGACATCGCAGCCGGGACTCGCAACGATGCACATGGCGGGTCGTCACGCCCTGGTGTTGGAAAGGCTTATAGCACAGAATCCAGTATCATTCGTAGTTTGTTTCCGATACGTAATCACCATGTGCAGAGTACTCACATGGAGCGCTTGCGCATTCAGAATGCGTAAATTGCCTGTTTTGTGTAATTCTGCAAGCGGTTCCTGGTGGCGGATGCCTTGCCGTTCAGATGTGTCCCATTCATCCAGCTTACAGTGCCTCCAATCAGATACTAACGTCCTGTTGATGTTTTTACATAGAGAATAAGGTAATGACACTACACCTTTCGCACAGTTTATTAAGACCCATCTTCAAACCCCAAAATCTGTTAAGTGTGCAAAAAGTTTTATCAATGAACCAATTTCCTCCCTTTTTATTCCCTCATCCTTCACTTAATTTCACTTACAATGATACTGATTGCGGGAATGTTAACTACGCAAGCAATAATTGCTGCCTTGCCCTGGAGTATTTTACAGTTAAAATTAATGGGATTCCATTAAGTAATGAATATGGCAGCATTTTAACAGCACATGAAATTCTTACAAAAGAAGAAAATCCTTACACTGCAAGATCTGATTGAATATTTAGGCTATGTAAATGTACTTACTGGGTGTCCTTTGATTCATTAATATCTGCTTGTAAAAGACTGCACACCACGTGGATCTACCCACTGCGAGTCTACGAAGCTCGGTTACATTAGGCCAGATTTTGAAATCCGATTTACTTGTATTAGGATCCTCGAGCATCACATTGGGTGGAATTCACGATCACTGGACCACGCTACCCTGACCTATGGGGATTCACAATTTAACCACTCATACAGCGGTGTACTATGTTTCTAAAGTGCCAACAGCGTTAACTGAGACAGCGGGGACAAGGGTGGAGGGATGAGTGGGGACAAGGGCGGGCGGGAGAGTGTGGACGAGGGTGGAGGGATAAGCACGAACTAGGGTGGGTGAGAGCATGGACAGAGGAGAGGGCCGGTGGGAGCAGAAACAGGGTCTAAATACAAATATTTATAATATAAAAAAAGTCACTCCTCTAATTGAAAAAATGGCTTAAGGTGCTCACAAACGTTCCAATTGTACAATCTATATCCAAAGACGGCACATAGAAGACTTCACATCATCAAGAACGCTCTAAGGCAATTTATTATCTGTAAAAATGACCCGGCACCGCAGTTTCCATCTTGATTACAGGATTTTCATCAGGTGTACTCTATGTTGCTTTTGTACACACAATGATAGACGTGTAATCACGATGGAAACGTGGGCGATGGATCATTTTTGCACATAATAAATCTCCTGAGGGGGCTTATGATGATGTGAAGTCTTCGGGGGGCCTTTTTTTGGATTAGGATTCGAACTATAGAACCCCTCACAGACAGCCGGAGTCTACATTAACTTCTCTGACTCCCATCAGAGGGGGACAGCCGGGACTATGCAGCTGATGGGGGCCCACAATCACTAAAGGCTCTGCAGGGCCCTGCCCATGTGACATCACCGATGACATCACACGGGTGGGCCCCACCAATTCTGAAGGCGACCCTGCTCGCACATAGAATTCCCAATTAGTATTGTTCTTCACCTTGTAGATTGCCTGGTGATTATCTCTAATGTTATAGTTAAATTGCCAATGCAGGCAATAGGACACATATGTAATATTACAATACTATTTACTACACTGTATGCCCTGGGGTGCCCTCCACTGGCAAGATGCTGCTATAGGTGACTCGCCTACCTATTGCCAGCCCTGTCCACTTTTAGAAATCTGTGTCTTCAGCTGTCATACGTGCAGCCACATTGTGTTCATTTTACACTGCATTGCTGCGTCCCAATTACCATCTGACTGGGCTGCAGAAGCAAGCAGTGTGTGACAGGTAGACATTCCAGGCTTAGGCCGCCGTAACTCTGGTTCGCCATGTGAATCTACAATGCCAGCAAGATACCTTGCCAGGTGTCCGTGATGCCTATGCGTCTAAAGCATGCCAAGCCATGTAGCTTCCTAGCACCTGGAGAGCCCGTTACCTGCATAGTTGCCAATTCAGCTTCTAACAAGCAGAATTGGGCTTTTTTTTTTTATTCCTGAGTCATATTTATTTTTTCACTTGCCACGGGTTGCGTTATTTTCCACTTGCCGCGGGTCATGTTTGTTTTGGGCTATTTTCTCCCCTTTTTTTAAAAAAAAAATTTTGTTTTTGGGAAGTTGTTGGCAGAGCAGCAGGGACACGATGAAGCAGGTAGTAATAGTGTGCAAGGTGTGACCTGCAGGGAGAGGGGGGTTAATAGGATTAGAATGCCGTATGAATGGGGTGTGAATGGTTATCACAGATTAAGAGAATCCGTTACATAAATTTGCAGATATATGATAAGCCACCAGCCACTTACCAGGCTTCTCTATTTTGGTCCTAACTCTAAAACTGTCAGAGTCCCAACTTTGGGTCATATACAGTATCATGTATTTCTAAATTGAGAGCTCATCCCTGGCAAAGGTCCCCAAGTCTCTAAAACTACTAGCTACTCTGAAACAGCACCCCCTGTCAGCCGCTATCCCAGACAAGCTTTAAAACAAACACCCAAAATGGAGGTTTCTCAAATCAAATTATAAGTTAATATAAAGCAGGTGCTGTAAGGTATGGGGAATTTACAGAAATATAGAAAAGGCCCCCAGCACATGCAATTAACCAGCAACAAATCATAACATTCTATCTTTAAAATAAAAGTCAGAGAATTCATGACATACATTTGCAAATTTATCTTTTTTTCTATCTGCCATACTTTGCAGCACCTGCTCTGTATTGAATAATAAATTGATTTGAACAACCTCCGTTTTGGATAGATAGATAAATAGATCGATAGATATGAGATAGATATGAGATAGATATGAGATAGATATGAGATAGATATGAGATAGATATGAGATAGATATGAGATAGATATGAGATAGATATGAGATAGATATGAGATAGATAGATAGAT
>WWET01002148.1:242570-283684 GCA_011038615.1 Limnodynastes dumerilii
TCTCTCTCTCTCTCCCTCTCCACCCCGGGACTCCAGTCCCAGCAGCCCCCCCTCTTGATGATGGCCCTGGCAATGGATTTGAAGCACCTCTGGGAATATTATTCTCTGAGCCACGGTGCACACTTTGGGAGCCCCGGTAGAGGTCTCTCCCTCTCCACCCCGGGACTCCAGTCCCAGCAGCCCCCCCTCTTGATGATGGCCCTGGCAATGGATTTGAAGCACCTCTGGGAATATTATTCTCTGAGCCACGGTGCACACTTTGGGAGCCCCGGTAGAGGTTTCTGCAGAGAGGAAGGATCATTCTGATACAATTTGGTTGCAACAACATCCAGACCCTCCAATATGACCCATTCCATTAGGTTCAGTTTAATCCGCTCCTGAGCTTCCAGCTGTCACTCACCTGGTTTAAATGAATTGACTGATATTTAAAAGATTATTTGCCTCTTCTGCACAGGTGGTTACCATAGTAACTGACAGTTGGAAAATGAGGAGCAGAGTGTTTTGTACCTAATGGAATGGGACATGTTGGAGGGTATGCAACATCTGGGATAATCCCTTGGTTAGCAACAGGCAGCAAGGGAAAGATGATAACTTTCTTCATCAAATTCTCCTGTAAAACCGCAGATGACCCCTGACCCTGCACTGACTTAAATAATCTTTGGTCCTCATTCAGTAAATTAAGAGTCTCTTGATGAAGAACGTTTTAGTCGGTCAAATCGGCCTTGATTTAGTGGGATTTTATGAGTAAATACCTGTTACCACTGTATAATAATTACTGGCCGTCTGATCAGGGGATGAGAGGGGGATTAACGGCCCCTTTGAACATGGTAACGTTGTAATTGCATATATTCACTCAACTAATCAAGAGGATGCCCACCCGCTGAGATAGGGATTAATCTACTGTGTTATGGTGAGCAGTTTATGGGTCTTTCGCAGTGCATTGAACCAGTGTTTGTTGCTTATCTTTCTGTAGAGATCTATATATTTTTTTTTAGTCTAGATGGTATTTCTAAATACATATAATGGGCTGGATCCAGACTTAAGTAAGTGCTTGAAATTACTTACTCCTGGGCTAAACCATGTTGATTGCAGGGGGAGTCATATTTCATCTGTTGCAAACAGTATTAGTGTTGAGAGGTGATGTTTCCTATCCCAAGTCTAAATAACAGTGTGATAGTAAAGCTGGTCAGTATCTGTGTGCAGTAAGAAATTCAAAGATATCTCCCTGCATGCAAAGTATACAATTAACTTGACTCCCCCTGCAATCAACATGGTTCAGCCCAGGAGTAACTCATTTCAAGTCTGGATCCAGCCCAGCATGTTTAAAATAGGTACATGTGTGATATCTATGTGCAATAGTAAAGTATTTTCCCTGCATGTAAAAAAAATTAAAATAAATGTGCACCCCTTAATTTGCAAAATGGTTTAGCCGAGCTGTACACTTGCAGCTGTTTTGCCCTTATTCCCAAAATCTGGATCAAAACCATATCTAATTAATATCTACTTATTGGCCTCTGTGGGTTTGGGTTTTTTGAGCAGTGGATTATGGGAGATGACCATTACAAATTTTGCCAGTAAATTGTGTTGGTGTGTATGTGTAAATCGTGGCACTTGGTTATATAATTTACGTATATTGCATCTTGTCAACATATACTCAGCTTTAGTTAGTATGGTGGCAAAGTATAGTCCAAGCATAGACCACCTTTGGCACTCCAGGTGTTGTGAAACTGCATCTCCCAGCATGCTCCAACAACATAGGCTTAGCTGATCCCTGGCAAATCATGATGGGAGTTGTAGTTATGCAACACCTGGCGAGTCACTGATAATATGTGGTGTAGTCCAGTGTTCCCCAACCTCAGTCCTCAGGGACCACTAACAGTGCATGTTTTCCAGGTGTCACTGCTGGAGCACAGGTGTGTTCATCACTAACTGTCACATTTTAAAAGCTCCACAGGTGCTGCTCATTATATCACTTGTGATTCTTTAAGGAAACCTTGAAAATATGGACTGTTAGTGGATATTTGATTCATTCGCTGGACACTTTGCATAATAGGTGGGGCTCAGGTAAAAGTGGGAGGGATTTTATCTAAAATTTGGGTGGAGCTTACTACCGCACGGTGGCTCAGTGAGTAGCACGTGTGTCTCACAGCGCTGAGGTCATGAGTTCGATTCCCAGACTAGGCCTTATCTGTGTGGAGATGGTAAAAGGGAATGTGGCACTTACCTGCGCTGCTCCAAGGGTGTCCAATCTATCTGTTTGGAGTTTGTATGTTCTCCCTGTGTCTGTGTGGGTTTCCTCTGGGTGCTCCGGTTTCCTCTCTCACTCCAAAAACATGCTGGTAGGTTAATTGACTGCTGAAATATGTGTGTATCTCTGTGTTAGTGAAATTAGTATGTAGCTCCAATGGGTCAGGGACAGATGTGAATGTTAAATATTCTCTGTAAAGCGCTAAGTAATCTGATATGTAATAAATCTTTTAATAAATAATTAATAATTGAATGAGTCCGAATATTGTAAAATGTGTCATTGTAAAGAGAAAAATAACTTCAATGATCAATATTCATATAAATAACTAGAAATAAATATTGGTGACAATTTTATTTTTTGCAGGCGTTTTGCTCAGTGCAATGTTACTGATAGTTTATGAATGGCAGTGTATTTTTCTGCCTGTATAAGAAGGAATATGTAAGCCACAATCACATTTATTTGGACAGATAGGTTACAGGAGTGTGAGCCGAAAAGATTTCTGTTATGAGAGACTAATATAGTTTTGTAATCCTGGTAAATAAAGCTTGTCACTCCATTGGATATGATGGCTAAAGGACGTGTTGCAGGTGCATTGAGCAGAATGGATCGTGCTTCGTTCTGATACATAACAGACCTCTGTACACATGCAGCGGATGAACGTACAGGATATTTAGGCGTTTGGTAACATAATTTATTCTGGAGCCATTCCGGTGTTTTTAAACTATGTCCTTTTGTCAAACGTCATATTGGTTGCTCTGTGCCGACTTCCATATTTGTGCATTTTGTCCATCCCACATCTGCTGTCAGTGTCTCATAGGGACACATAAGAGGACCTGCACATTTCTGCAGTCAGTCATTTGCATAGTCCCACTTCTCCTCCTGTGATTGGTCTATCCTTTGTGGCGCTCTTACTAGTCAGGTTGCCAATTGGCTGGCCGTCCCGTCACCTGCATTTGCACCTGACCTTTCCGAAGTCTGGATCACTGTGCTGAAAAGCCAGGCTAGGTAAAAGCGCCGGCCAATCCGTATCGGGTTTTTACCCCACATTTTATCAAATGCAAATTGCTTAATGATTCCCAGCGCGTTCCTGTAACGTTCTATTTTCCCAATAATGAGATTTCCCACCGTAGCACCGTTTCCACACAGTAACACATCAGTTGCTGCAGGTAACGTTAAAATTAATGTGAAACAAAGAACCTTTAAGTGTCACGGCCAACCAAGACTTCAACAGCAGTGACTGTTACAGTCCTGCTGAACATATAGCAGGGCTAGACCTGAATAAGTCGGGTTCGAGCTGTGCACGTGAAGCTGGCGTTTCATGCAGGACATGTCCCCCCTCCAGCAATAATTCAGTAGTTAGAGTATAAAACACTGTCCTTTATGTAGTATAAACCAGGGACATCGGTTCCATACTATGCTCTTCCTCCCCGCAGCTTGAACCACAAACCTAACGGAAATCCAAAAACACCCTATTTTCATCCTCTCTTTTCCTGATTGAATTGATGGCTGTTTATTGAACTCTTTATTGGCATGTCAGATCCTGTACAGCTAAGGACACTTGTTTGTTTTTGTTAATTGTATTCTTTGCATGCAGGGATATATCTTTGAATTGGTTACTGCACACAGATACTGACCAGCTTTACTATTACACTGTTATCTAGACTTGGGATAGGAAACATCACCTCTCAACTCTAATACTGTTTGCAACAGATGAAAAAAACAAGCTTCTTCTTATATCTGAATCAGGCCTAATGGCACTATACCTATATGTATGTCATCATATTTCCTACCCCACTATGTCTCATTGGCTTTTACCATTGTACCACGGTATTGTTGACCTTTCCTCATAATAACCCCATGGCAAGGTTTTCTCTTGCCCATATTGCACCATGGTAACATTGTACTTACTACCGCATTGAAACGACATTAGGTTTCATTGAACAGTGAATTCCTTTCAAGTACAGGCCTCTAGTGTATCAAGCAGCTCTCAGCAATACTCCAGGCTCTTAAAACGTTTTTTTTTACTGTATCCTGACATAAAACTAATTCTGTGACGGGTGGTTTTCTGGGAAACATGAAGGTTTTTACAAGTAATCTATTCACGAAGCTGATCGATTCATTAGCAACATATACTGTACATCGTAAACATTCGCTCGTAAAGTGCATCAGTGATGTCACCGGTTACAAATGCACTTAAACTGCTAACAATATGGACGGCACAAGTGGGACTTACATGCTTGGTTCTTATACATAGATGTAAAAATGTCACAAACTAAGGTCCGGATTCACGGTGACTTAGTTGTTCGTCTTACGTACAATGTTTTCAGAATTGAGCTACTGCGCATGCACAGTAGCTCAATTCTTAAAATGACATATGTAAGATTACGTGAATCCGGAGCTTAGTTTGTAACATCTAGGTGACTTTGCATGTTTAACCCCACTTTCATAAAGCACCGACATCTGCTGTGATATTAATATTGTGCAGCTCAATGTCTAAAGCAAGTTTAACGGCTGTATATGAGCCCAGTGTTAACGCTACAATTATTATTCTTCTTTGATCCACCACAAACCCGTGTGTGTCTGACTTAACCTAAGCTCTGAACTTTGTACAGCTCTCTGACACCACCCAGTGGCCAAACCTTATTGTTAAAAAATTCTGAAATATAGTCTGTTTCCATGTCCAGCATCATTCAGAGTGCACCGATTCCAATTTCTCCCACACTCATGTACAGTATTGTTCAGTTATTATTTTTTATTATTATCGTTTATTTATAAGGCACCACAAGGTGTCCACAGCGCTGTACAAAATACAGTACAGACATACAGGGTAGGGATGGACAGAATAGTACATAATAAAATATACAATATAAATACAAAAATATCACAAAAAAAAAAAAAACTAAGTGAAGCAAGCACAGACCGCAAGTCAAACTGCAAGGTGTCAAGCTTGGCAGATCAGGGAGGAGGGGTAGAGCGCAGTAAGAGGAGCCACCAGGTGGGGATGGGGTAAAAGGGTAGCAGCGAAGGAGGACAAGAGGGTACAAAGTGAGGAGGGATATGGTGGAGGAGGGAACAACACTAAGATGGAGGGCCCTGCTCACGTGAGCTAACACACTCAGTGGGAGGCATGAACTTACAGAAGACATAAGGAGGGGGAAGGAAGTGGACTGCTGGTGTGAGCGGAGGAGAGGGGGAAGGAAGTGGACTGCTGCTGTGAGCGGAGGAGAGGGGGAAAGAAGAAGGGATAGATGTAGGATGCAGCCAGGATGTTAAGTGTAGATAATTGGTCTCTCCCAGGCACGTTCATTCCAAATCTGTTTTTTAGGAGGCGAGTTTGAGTGGCATTCTTGTATTATGAATCTATAGATACATTTTAGTGGATTGTATCCCGTGCACAGCTGTGTTCTAATCCCCAGCTCCCCGGAATGACATTCTTTCTTCCTTGTGTTACATTAACATCATAGAACATTGCAGTTGAGTTATAAAATATAAAATCTGCATTAATTGCTCTCTCCATACACACTAACAGCAGACAAGGGAGAGCAGGAAAGCGCAACAGACTACATTGCTCTCCCTCCCAGACTTTGGGCTTTTAACAAATGCTATTGTGGGTATTAGGAAATGAGACGGCATATAAAGCAGCAGTGTGTCTGAGCTGGGAACGGTTTATGGAAGGGAGATGAGTGAAGTGTAATGTGTGCAGCACACTGCATTTATTGTGATCTCGGTCATTCTAGAGGGATAGAAGAACCAGGACAGTGATAAAGAAACAGTAAAAGATAAACCGTAGCGCAGTGATTGGCCCGGCCAGCCTGAGGCCCGCTTGGGTTCCTCCGAGCCATCACCTGTGGCCCTTAGCTTTTTTTATTTGGTCAGTTATATTTAGTTATAGCCAGGGTTGCCGACTCTACCAGAATATCCGGGAGGCTCCCAAAATTTGGGCATTAACATGGCCTCAAGTCNGATTGGACAGGACATTATGTAATTTGCATTATCAAGCCCCGCCCCATCCCACAGTAATACTATGAATAGTACAGTTGATGGACAGGGGGTGTGGCTTAATGGTACAATTCGCATAAATTGACAGCAAACCCCACCCACATGTCCGGAGGAGATAAATAGAAAGTCGGCAACTTGGTTTTAGACTATAGCTGGTGCAGGATGCATGCAGGTAAGGTATTACATATAGGTGCTTCTTACTTTGTTTAAATGTGTTGATGATATTACTAAGGTTAGAAGTAATGGAGTGGATCCACAGTTTGTAAATAAGAGGAAATTAGGTGGAAAGTTACACCTGGGCAAAACCATGTTGAATTTCAGGGGGGAGTCCAAGGAATATTCATGCAGGGAGAACACTTTGCTTCTTCTTATTGCACACAGATACTGACCAGCTTTACTTTTATACTGTTATTTAGACTTCTCAACTCTCATACTACCTGCAACAGATGAAATTTGCCTCCCCAGCAACTCAACATGGTTTTGTCCAGGTGTAACTTTCCTCTTATTTTCAAGCTCTGGATCCAGACTGTTGTCTGTTCCTTTGGTTGGTTATAGGGCCCCTGATCTTCCCAGTTACCCATCATGATACAGGGAAATCAGAGGGAATTGCATTCTGGGGGATTAGGGCATGGAATTGACTTCCAATACGCGTAATCTACGTATCTTTTTCTTACGTAGATTGCGTAAATGCGGTCTGAAAGACCGCATTTAAGAGTTAGGCTGCAGGGTATGTACAGTTAGGGTTAGGCTTCCCTTCTTCACCTTTGCATTTCTCCAGCCTTCTCTTGTTCCCATTTGTATGTCTCCAGCCTTCCTGCTTCAGCTACATATTTTCCCATTTACCAAAGTGGATGACAGAGCGGAGGCCCCCTCTTTGAGGTTGTCACTTGTTTTGGCTCACACCCTTACACCAACTATAGAAAAGGAACCTTCTTGAACGTGAAAATATGCAGAAACACACTATGTCTAGGGCGTATGTTACAGTCTGGATCACACCCACTGTGACTGATTCTGAAATGTGTATATTATTGCTGTATTCTCTCCACTACTCCTCAATCTTTCTCTCTCCCTCTGTTTCACTCTCTCTATCTTTCATTTTTCTCTACCCTTTTCCTCTCTCTCCTTTTCTCTCTCTCATTCTCTCCCCTCTCTTTTCCACCCTCCCCCTCCTCTTACTATTCCACTCTCTTATACCGTTTTCACATCACCACCCTCGAAAAACTCAGAATTTAAACCCGGGTTATTGCCGGATGACTTGTCGTGTTTAAAAAAATGTGTTTTAAGCCCAGCTTTAACCTGGGAAATTCCTGAGTCTGACCATTTCACATGTACCATTACTTTCCCGTGTCTGCCCTTGCAATCAACTATCAATCATCCAAAAAGCTTTCATTGGCTGGAAAAAATTAAGTTATTTTAAAGGGACTTAACTTTTTGCACACAATGATGATGTCATTAGTGGGTGGCCATTAAGTTTATTGACCACTTGTTGCTGACTTTTGATGATGCCCCTTTTCTCAAGCATTTTTGATATGTAATAAATATGTGCATAATTACCTGTGCCAGATATCGGTGCCTTTATTTCCTCCTCTCCTCTAATGGCAAGCAGCTCTTTCACCTTGTCATATCTCCATGATGTCTGAAACTGCAGGGGCATTCTCCAGAGCTGTAAACCCTCCAATCAGGTGTCTTTGTGAAAACCCTTCTTTTTTCCCGGGCCAGAATGCGGGGTCATCAGACCCGGGCTGAGGAAAATGGGACGTTTCACATCAACACCAAATATCCGGGTTTTAGCTAATGGTGATGTGAAAGGGGTTCTACTCTACTTTATCTTTCCGAGTCCCCTCCTTAATATAACTCTATGGGATAGATTTATTAAGCTGCGGGAAAGGAAAAGTGAAGATGTTGCCCATAGCAACCAATCAGATTCTATCTCTTACTTTCCTATGACATACAATAAAATGTCAGCTAGAATCTGATTGGTTGATATGGGCTATGCACTACTCCATTTCCGTAGCTTAGTAAATCTGTTCATATATCTCTTTCCCCTCCTCTCTCTCTCTCTCTCTCTCTTCACCTCCACTCACTCTACTTTCCGCACTCTCTCTCTCTCTCCACCTCCGCTCTCTCCCCCCTCTGTTCTCTCACTCCCCTCTCTTCTGTTGGAACATCACGCTCACATACTCCACCCCATGATATATAATTGCAGCAGGGGCAATATTGCTTCACATGCCGAAAAAGAAATATTGAGTGGCCAGTTACGTCCCACGCTATGAATCCTCCATGGCTCTGACAGGGCTGACTTACCCTCTCTCTGTTACATGAAGGGTTTGCTTTGTTCTTAAGCACAGAGGAGTTAGTTACCATCATAAAGCATCATCTTTGCTTAGTTCAGACATAGGCAACTTGTGAAACGACACGTCCCGTGATGCTTAGCCAGGTATGCGCTGTGCATGCTGGAAGTTGTAGTTTCACAACACCTGAAGTTTGCCCGTGCCTGGTTTAGTGCCTGTATCACACCACACAGTCTCCGCGTTTCCCTATCTCAGTCTCTGCGACTCCGGTGACGCCTCTATAGAATACAATTAACATTTTCTCTCCCCACATGTAGGTTGTGTTCCACCATTGAGGTGCGTGGGATCCGTGTCACTGAATAAATTAGCAACTCAACCTTACAACCTTTACTGGAATTAGCTGTTAATTGAAGTTTTTTGAACTGCAGAGATGGGATAACACCGAGATTTTCATTTGACTTTTCATTTTTATAACTTGACATTTTTATCCGGGAATCGGGGCACACTCTGGTCACTGGGCATAGAAATGATTAAAACAAAGATAGAGACTGCTCCGGATTCCCAGTCACGTAGTTTTCGTTTTAAGAATTGCGCTACTACGCATGTGTGTTAGCTTATTTACCATCACTGTACGTAGATTGCGTAAGCGTGGTATTTAGCATTTAGACCGCGCTTACGCAATCTACGTACAGAAATGGTACATAGATAGCATAAATAATCTACGACGCTTGCGTAGTAGCTCAATTCTTAAAACATCTTACGTAAGACGAAAACTACGTCACTTGTGAAGCAGCATGATTGTAGAGTGTACAAAGAAGGGCAACTAAAATGGGGCATGGCCTACATCACAAAACCTACCCGGAGAGACTAAGGGCCAGATTTACTAAGCTGCGGGTCTGGAAAAGCTGATGTTGCCTATAGCAACCAATCAGATTCTGAAATTCTCTAGTATATAACAGGAAAGTGCGAGCCAGAATCTAGTTGCTATAGGCAACATCAGCTTTTCCAGACCCGCAGCTTAGTAAATATGGCCCTAAAAGACCAAGTTGCCGACTTCTAAATGTGATTTATGCAGATCACACCTGAAGCTCCACCCCCTGCATAAGCTGTTATTCATAGGGTTGCTAAGGATGGGGTGGGACTTCATGTCATCAAGCCCCGCCCATCCTTCGTGGTGCATTAAATCACGGCCTCAAGCCCAGATCTGGGAAATTTGCCGACTCTCCTGGGTGGGATTCCGGAAGTAATGCCCAAAATTCAGGAGTCTCCCAGAAATTCCGGGAGAGTCGGTAACTGATAAAAAGAAGGGAAAGGGGGCACATGATAGAAATAGTCAAATATATCACCAATGGTAATTTAACAAGGTACAGGGGGAAACATCCAAGTATTAGAGCACGATGACGTGCACTGACACTGAGGGAAGTATGTTCAGAGAAAATTTGAGGAAACCTTTGGTCACAGAAAGGGTAGTAGATAAGGGGAATAGCCTCAGAGCAGAGGTGGTAGAGGCTTAAGCAGTATCCTTACACAGAACAAAGGATCAAATGGGTTTCTAGGTTACCAGACATGTTAAAACATAGACTAGATGGGCCAAGCGGTTCTATAAAAAGAAATATATAATTTTACATTATTTTAAATACAATGCAGAAATTAATGATCTTTAATTATTTCTAAAGAACCAGCTATGAGTATTTGGTGAATGGAATAGGAGTCTAATTATCATTTGTTCTTTCGCCTATTAAGGAACCAACGTCGACGAGGCCAAGCGAATCCTGAGAGAGAGCGGACTGCCCATCACCTCTGCCAGCGACCTAGACGACGCTGCCAAAAAAGCTGTAGCCAGCATCAAGAAGAAGTAACGTCTCCGGCAAATATCTAAGCCTTGAAACCTCTACCGATGAATGTATCAGAGTACACAGGAATATCAGGGACTCAGTAACTGTTCAGTATGTCGTTTGTATCCTTCACCTTTGGGGAAATGAAGGCAATGGTAATGATTTTCAAATAGATTCAAGACCAATCAAGATCCGTCGCAGCCTTTATACAAGTATTTTTCGAATTTTTTATGTTTTATTGTTGCGCAAAGTCAGCGCAACGAAACACCGTTTGATAAGGCACATGAAACACGTGCACACAAGCACTATATGGCTTCTGTTCAGAGGTGGTGCTCTCATCAACCAATCGGATTCTAGCTGTCATTTTGTAGAATACTGTAGCTAGATGATAGTTAGTTAGAATTTGATTGGTTGAGTATCACCACCAAATTTTAGAGGCTTGTGTAAACTTACCTTTCAAGTTTTTTGTTTTTTTTCTTAAATATTTCAGCCCTTTTGTGTTTTTGGATTTTTTTTTTAAATGTCTTTTATTAATTTGTCATTTGATTTCATTTCTCCTTCAGTAAAACACATTACTTAGTGTTGATTTCTGGATTTTCCATGTTCCAGTACTCTGTAAAGATTTATGTATATTTTTTTTTTAAGCCATCACCACTGTGCCATCTGCATTGATTGAGGAGCCGTGCGGGTTATTAGTGAGGATTTTCTGCAGTTTGTCATCCATCCTCACTTGATTTTGCTGTTTTTAATAAACACGTGTAACAATAAATAGATCTGTCTCAGCCCTTCGGATTCTATGTAGTTTGTGGTATTCCTGATGTGTATGTGGGGTCTACGTTTTAAGGAAATACTCCTTAACATTCCTTAACATTCACTTAATAGCTCAAGACACAAATTAAAACATTTAATCGAATTAAATTATTTTTATTTTTTTTAAACTTTATGAACTAAGGTTACTAAGAGTGTTTTGTGGCGGTCATAACATTTTTCCATCAGCTTTTAAACCTTCAACCACCGGCGGTTTGGATTTTAAAGGCGAGGGCCAGATCCAGACCTAAGTGCCGTTTAAGTACGATAGCGTAGCGTATTTACACAATCGTAAGTACTATGCACTCCCCTCAGACGCATGTAATTTTCTTGATTTACGAGTATCAAACCCTACCTACTTTTCCAAGCATAAGTACGGTCGTACGTAACGGATTGACGCTTTTTAAATGTCTCCCTCCGCCTACAAAGCGTATTTCCGGCCACCGTAAAGATGATCCGCCCTTTCATACATGTTTACGAGGAAGGTACGTACGAATAGAGTTACGACAACTCATATCTGCCGTGCGCATGTGCAGTGCATACAAAAAGTCGAAGTTATGCAAGCGGCAAGTGTAAAAACGCGCTCGTACATAGCTCTGGAGCTGGAGCTGTGTTTCAAACACCAAATTTAAATATCATCCTTGTTAGTTTCCTTTTGGGTAGTTTGACATCACAAATAATATAATAATAATGCCTCTTTCACATCACCATCGCGGCAATAACTCTGGTTTTTCAACCCAGGTTGTTGCTAGGGTGTTAAGGTGAAAAAAAAACTGTAAAAAGCCGGGCCGGACCCTAAAACACTCCAGGGTAGACCCGGGAAATTCTGTGTCCTAGGTCTGCCCTGAAATTGTGAAGGGGCTGTGTGCAGCTCCCGGGGGGAGGGACTTGTTTACTGTTGCATAGCAACAGGTATACCACGTGAATCCGGATCGTTATGCATGTACATGTGTTGGGCAGTGGGAGGTATGCTAATCGCACAGTAAGGGCTTGGACTGCTTCCACTGCGGAAGTCATTCCTCTCATAGTAACAACGGATTTCCATATCCAGTCTCTAGTAGCCTTTAATTGGAGTAGAGAGATTTTTTATTTTTTTTGTTATTTTTTATTCAAGCTTTATTTAAAAAAAAAAAAAAAAAATGTCTGATGTCTGGGCATTAAGGTAAGAAAACCTGGGGGAGGGGCTGGAGCCAGGGGGCACATGATGGGAGTACTGGGGGGGCTGGAGGTACATGATGGAAGTACTGGGAGCAAATGGGTAATGGGGGGTGGGTTGCCTTTCCCTTATATTGCCAGGGGCGCTGGACCCATAGATACACCCCTGCCAGCAACATATACAGACACTGATACCCAGGGCATTGCACCATCCCCATATATGTACAAGTGCTGATACCAAGCACATTACACATACCACTCTCTGCCCTGACACTATGCCAATGTCATATATGAAGGGTTTCTGACTCTCCCGGGATATCTGGGAGACTCCCAAAATTTGCCTCACTGCGCGTCATTACAGAAATTCCTAGGGCTAGATTTGCTAAACTGTGGAAAAGGAAAAGTGGAGATGTTGAACATAGAAACCAATCAGATTCTAGCTTTCACTTACCTATACATTCTAGAGAATGTCAGCTAGAATCTGATTGGTTGCTATAAGCAACCTCTCCACTTTTCCAAACCCGCAGCTTAGTAACTCTGGCCCAAAGAGTATTTTATAGGAGAGTCTTCATTAACTGTGTTCAGGGTTAGGTAGTCAATGAAGATGAATGGGCGATCACAGCAGCTTGTCCAAACCAATCATCTACAGCCTTATAATGAATTCACAGGTCCATATTCTATTGGCTGTATTGCTGTGATATAAAGTTAATATACAGCTGGATTCATAGTACCGTCAGACAGTGCACATACGCGCATCATTTGTGATATCGCTCTCCAAGCGTACGGAGCTTATTTCTCTATGTCTGGAGATTCATCCGAATGGGTGGCCAATCCCATCGGGCCGCCTAAACTCGGTAAGAGGGGCAGGTTTAAGCAGTTCCATTTGGATTAGCAGTCATACAGACCACTGATACGCACGGGAAACTTAAGGTAGCCATTACTGCCGCCAAATCTGCATGAGAGAGGGGAGAATTCTTCTGTGCGGACTTCCAGACCTTCCTCACCAGGGAAATATGCTGGAAGGTCTGAATCCGGCCTATACCGAGGAATAACTTGATCTCCTTAAATAGAGCACTGAGTCTGGCCTTACCTTAGAGCATGCTGGGGCAATTGAAGAAAGAGAAATGCGTTAGCAGGTCTGGTTTAAGTTGCTTGCTGTTACTTTATTGCACATTAAGGTCTGGAATTGTAATAGACGTTTTATTAATGAACATTACAGACGCCACAGCATCACCTGATCATTTTAGAAGAGAAGAGGTTACGGATTTTGGAAGCACAGAACTGGAGGAACTGGTCCAGAATCACAGTTACGTAGTTTTCATCTTGCATACGTTGTTTTAAGAATTGAGTTGCTACACACGCATAGTAGCTTATTTACGCTATCTACGTACGATTTCTGTACGTAGATTGCGTAAAGAACGCACTTACGCAATCTATGTACAGAAATGGTACGTAGATAGAGTAAATAAGCTACAACGCATGCTTAGCAACTCAATTCTTAAAACAACGTACGTAAGACAAAAACTGCGTAACTGTGAATCCGGACCACTCTCCTTGGGGTAGATCCAGAACTACGTTTGCCGTACGTTTATTCGCGTAGCGTATTTTCGTGTGCGTACCTTCTATACACTCCCCTTGGCACACCCCTTGAACGTACGTATTTTGTCAAGATACGCTTTCCAAACCCTACCTTAACTTATGCCAACGTAACCGCAGTGATGCGCACACGTACGTATGGCCAACACGTATTTACGCAGCTAAGCACGCCCATACTGTACACTTTAAATACAAACCCCCGCCTACTTAACGTATTTCAGACGTATTTTGGACTCGCGTAAAATTGGCACGCCCACACGTAAGTATTTACGGGACACATACGTGAATGGCCCATACGTTCACATTTACGCTACGTTACAAAGTGTATGTTCTATGGTGCGCATGCGCAGTACTTACCAAAAGGCGATTTTACGTCTCCACCACGTGTAAATTCGCTCACAAGCGTTGTTCTGGATCTGGGCCCTTATTCTTATACTGGCCAGATTTAGATCACGAGCCGGCTGGGTTTTTCCTCATCTCAGCTTTCAACACGTTGGTCAAGATGTCACCGGGACGGAGTTTTATAATAAACACGTCACCGTGGTGCCCTTGTTGTTGCCCGAGCAAATTGATGCAAATGAAATATAAAGGAAAGAGCGATGTGTCTTTTGCTGATGCGGTGCCGTTGTTGTTGTTTACGTTTTGTTACGTGTCTGGTGTGGAGAAAGATGAGTAAATGGAACAACCACCACTAATGCTCTGATGTCAGAAGCGATGTCAAGGTCCCTGTCATGGGGGAGATGAGTTGCTATAGTAACCATTGAGGAGAGCTATAGACGTTATCCATTGTATGCAGTGTCCTCCATGTAAGTGGATTAAAGGCTGCTGTTTTTCATGTGATCAGGTGACGGTGCGGTCACAGATCTGGAATCTGTCTGATCGGTGACAATGGACCCATTCCATCAGTCAACAACCGAAATAGCCGCAATTCTGTCCCTTATACAAATGATTAGAAACTCTTTTCTTGTGGACGCTTTTTTTGTACTGGTGCATGCGGGCGACTTGCTATAAACTAGCCAGAGTTAAGAGCTCTGGGCCTGATCCAGACTAAATAACGACGCATGCGGCATTGTGGGCAGAGAGAGGCATTTAAATTGTACAGTATAGGCTGGATTAAGTATGCCCGGAGATATGCAGACCCTTATTCTTATACTGGCCGGATAAAGATCACGAGCCGGTTGGGTTTTTCCTCATCTCTGCTTTCAACACGTTGGTGAAGATGTCACCGGGACGGAGTTTTATAATAAACACATCGCCGTGGCGCCCTTGTTGTTGCCCGAGCAAATTGATGCAAATGTAATATAAAGGAGAGAGCGATGTGTCTTTTGCTGTTGCTGATGCGGTGCCGTTGTTGTTGTTTACGTTTTGTTACGTGTCTGGTGTGGAGAAAGACGAGTAAATGGAACAACCACCACTAATGCTCTGATCTCAGAAGTGATGTCAAGGTCTCTGTCATGGGGGAGATGAGTTGCTATAGTAACCATTGAGGAGAGCTATAGACGTTATCCATTGTATGCAGTGTCCTCCATGTAAGTGGATTAAAGGCTGCTGGTGTTCATGTGATCAGGTGACGGCGCAGTCACAGATCTGGAATCTGTCTGATCGGTGACAATGGACCCGTTCCATCAGTCAACAACCGAAATAGCCGCAATTCTGTCCCTTATACAAATGATTAGACGCTTCTTTTGTACTGGTGCATGCGGGCGACTTGCTATAAACCAGCCAGAGTTAAGAGCTCTGGGCCTGATCCAGACTAAATAACGACGCATGCGGCATTGTGGGCAGAGGGTGGCATTTAAATTGTACGGTATAGGCTGGGTTATGTATGCCCAGAGATATGCACGGAAAAGTTAAGGTAGGGTTCTGAACACATAAGTCACGTGCGAGAGGAGTGCCATGGGGAGGGCATTAAACTTAATAGTGCGTAACTTAGGTACATGTACTTAAGTAAAACAACCTTAAGTCTGGGTCAGGTCCTATGGACACTTCTGGAAGGGGCGGAGCTATGTACAATATACTTCTGTACCACTGCAAATTTCTTTGCCCTTGAGACGAACAAGGCAGACCCTCCATCCGTGCGAAAGGGAGTTGTTGTTATGCAAATACTAAAGTACTGTAGTTCTCGGAGAGCCAGCCACAGATCGGCGCATGCTCAGAAAAGAGTCATATGTGAGTGAGCCCCATTCTCAGTCATACGAGGGTGTTCCTACATTGGGTCAAGTATCACAGAGAAGGCTGTCAAAGAACATGTTGTCATAGAGTAGGCTGTCATAGAGCAGTTTGTCACAGAGAAGGCTGTCATAGAACATGCTGTCATAGAGTAGGCTGTCACGGAGAAGGCTGTCATAGAGTAGTCTGTCATAGAACATGTCACAGAGCAGGCTGTCATAGAGCAGTTTGTCACAGAGAAGGCTGTCATAGAGCAGGCTGTCACAGAGAAGGCTGTCATAGAGCAGGCTGTCACAGGAAAGGCTGTCATAGAGAAGGCTGTCATCTATGCTCAGTTGAGAAATGTGCAGTTGTGAAAGTTAGTTAAGTGCAGCACTGCCCCTAGGGCGCTTGAACCAGGGCCCGTGTCCTGGGGAGTGCCCACCAGCTTCATTCACAGAAGCACCTGCTACAGTATATTAGTAGCGCCACGGCTCTCTATATAATGCTGCTGGGGAATGGTAGCGATGGAGGTTGGCCATAACTACTATCCATACCCATGGATAATGGCTCCAGCTGACCATTACCACCACTATGTCTGCCAGCTTCATATACAGATCCGCGTATACAGAGCAACGTCTATGAATGAAGTTGGCGGCTGTCGACTTGTGCTTTTTATAGATAATTAATCAGCTGCAGGTGACCGGCGCGGGGCACAGTTCAGGTGCCATCCTGTGCATGTTAAACGTGTCCGTTTGCAACTGACCGACCAATGGTTAGAAGATGCCACCATGGTGCAAGCTAAAGTGCACACGTTTCCCGCATAGCTCATTACCGCACACTAATTGCATGTGCTTTGCACGCACCGGCCTTTACTCAACACTGGCAAGACATCTGTCCCTGTTCCTTCAACTGTACTTTATTGAAAGCTGGATTGATTGACTCAAGGTATCGATTATGCTTATGATGGATGGTTCGTGTTTGTGTATAAATATGATTTGCCATATAAAAACCAATATGGTAACACCAAGGGCAAGTCCCTGAAGGTATGGGCAGCGCACAAATATGGGAACACATTCTAATGCATTATTAAAGACTATTAATATTGGATTAGGCTACAAAATTTTCTATTTCAGCAAAGTTTCCATTGAGTTTAACATTTTACAATCATTTCCCAAATCAATTTCGCAGTAAAGCCTCTGTTTATATGTCAGATGCAACACAGTTTTCTTGAACCGAAATTCACCGCATGTAATGTTTACTGATTATAATGCACTTCACTGGTGAGGCTTAATGACACGATTATCAGAGCATTATGGCATCATAACCCCCCACCCCCACTGCATAATAGTGAGGTCATATCCTGCACTTATCCTTTGATCGCCTCTCCAGGGGTACCTCTGGTATTAAATTAAACAGAACAGAGGTAAATGCAGGATTTTAAAAGGGGAGGAAAGGGGAGTCCATATTATTCTTGAAAATAGTAAGACGTCTTATATACTCTCTTATATACAGTCTTATATGCAGTAAAAAAAAAGTAACTTTTATATGAATTGACTGGTCAGTGACAGCACAGATCATACATGCCAAAAGACTGCTATACACAGTGGGCCAGATACTGCGCTACGTACGCTAATGTTTTTATGTTAGCCGACGAGTAAAATCGCCAATTTGTATGTACTGCACGATGTAACTCTGATCGTACGTAACTTCAGCGTAAATATGAATGAAAGGGCGTGTCCCAGGGTTATGCTTTAGAGGCGGAGGGAGGCATTTAAATCGTACCGTATGGGCCGGGTTAGGTTGTTACGTACGTCAATGCATTACGTATATCAGTACTTACGCTTGGAAAAGTTAAGGTAGGGTTTGGGAAGCGTAAATTGAGTAAAGTACGTACGAGCGAGGGGAGTGAATAGTACTTACGATAGCGTAAACACGCCATGCTAACGAACGTGAAAACAACTTAGGTCTGGATCTACCCCAGTGTCCCTGGTTGCAATGTGGCAAATAATAAAGAGGAGCTCAGCACACACTGAGACAGAGCAGGCTGCCATTTTATATGATCAGTCCCTGTCACCTTTTGGTGGTTGGGGGTGGGATCGAGGCACAGTGAGGAGAATGCTGTAGGGTGGCCAGAGAATAAAATAAATGTTAGCAAAACTACAGAATTCTCTGAGAGGAATTTTGCTAATCTGTCCCCAAAAGTGGGTTTTCAGGCACCAAGAAACTCTCCCTGGGTTCCCCCCTGATTAAAATAAATTATGATAACAATTAAACAAAAAATTGAAGGGAGAAAACATTCAAAAGGACAAATATTATAAACCTGGGACTATATCTTCTTTTCATCTTTCATTATCTAAAATAAATATCTAAAATTAAGTAATTAAACGATAAGCAAAATAATTAGTTTCTCTTTATTTTCTCATTATCTATTGTTATTGATAACACAGGATAATGAAGGTGATTGACCTGGAGACACTTATTGGAGGCCTGATACCACCATTTTCCTCGTTGAGTGTCAGATGAGACGTACGGGAGCCGTAAAACGCCAATTGATTTCTATGACTTTAAATGAGCATCGCCCACTCCGAAGCTTCTTCCAAAAATGGCTTTAGTAGTCTGGCATTAGGTGTGGATGAGAGATCTATCAATAATACATAGTGGTTACTAATCGTACTGGTTCCAGCTCTTCTGCATTGGTATAAATCTGTTTTATGGTGGTCACCTTTGGGGGTTTCGGCAGTTAGGGTGATTGTTTTGTATTTTACAGGCTCAGGTATAAGCTGCTGCAGAACCTCTTGGGATGTGGCTTCATCATTTTATGTGATAGTAGGTTTACATTGCCCCCTGCGTCCTCTTACTTCTGCTGTGTATGTGATGAAATCATATCATGTTTTATGCCTTGTGTCAGGCCTAGACTATCCATGGCTCTCCATTGGTTGAGGAAGCCCCTTCAGGCTTTTCCAGGTATCAGCTGTAGCCGGTGGAGCATGCTGAGACTGGGGTAACTCCATGAATACTACAGGTTGCCAATGGCTGCTTTATTTAGCAGCTTGCACAAGCCTGATGGCACTGATGTACTATAAAGAGCCCAGTCCATGATGGATAATTTGCAGAGTAGAGTCCCAGTGTAATTCTCTGTCCTGGATAGTGCATAGTGTACAGAACCCAGTGTTGTATAATAGGTTTGCTATGTAGAGGTCGTTGTCTGTGGGCCATTGTACCAGAGTGAGCTCAGTCAGTGTGCAGTCTCTAGTGGCTATTGTATAATGCACAGCCCTGTTTGGTGGCCAGTGTATAATACAATGCCCAGTGGAAATTGCTGCCTAGTGTACAGTACAAAGAAAGCCATATCCATGTCCCAGTTGTTACGGAGTCGGCTACCGGGACATGGAGTTTTTAGGAGTCTATCAGGTGGTATTCACCAGAGCCCCTGGTAGTGGGGATGGAATTGGCTGTGCCCCAACAACAGGTCATGCCCCGTTGAACTGGACTCGTAGGAGAAGGAAAGGAAACCCTAGATGGATACCAGACGGTGAGGGAAGGTGAAAACAAGGAAGCGGGATTCAGACCGGACCGGAAGGGAACGACCGGTGACAAGCTACACTGAACACTGAACCGAGCACGGAGGGCGGAAGGTAGGTCACAGGACTGGACAAGACGGACCAGGGCTCGCACACACGCAGACATACGCGGTGCCCCCAAAGGGGTAACACAAAAAACACTCCGGGAGCGGTAAGGAATAGGAGGGCAGGTAGGTACATCAAGGAGAGAGAACCGGGATTAGAAAGATGAGATAACAAGGCAGATACAAGGCAAGGATTAGAGGGCAAATCACTAGGCAAAAGCACTAGGCACACAAGATAGCAGATCACAGTACTGACAGGCAGAAACTATACCCGGCGCCAGAGGAAAGGTGGAAGGGATTTTTATAGAGGCTGCTGACCACTGATTGGTCAGCAGCTAAGGTGCAGGAAAGAGATAGGATGTTTCCCAGGCACAAGGGAAAAACATCCAATGACAAGAGAGGCATGCAGAGCGGAGGACGCGCACCCGTCAGTGGCAGCAACAGAGTTCACGTGGAGTTTGTTTACTTGTCGCACGCGACGTGCAGCGCGCCTGACGGGGAGAAACAGCTTGCGTCCAGAGCAAGGTAAGCGCTGTACATGCCTTTCTGGTAACCGCATTTAACACCAGTGAGCAATACACAGCCCAGTCTGTGTGACCAGTATCCAGTACAGAGCCCAGTCTGTGTGACCAGTATCCAATACAGAACCCAGTCTGTGTGACCAGTATCCAATACAGGGCCCAGTCTGTGTGACCAGTATCCAGTACAGAGCCCAGTCTGTGTGACCAGTATCCAATACAGAGCCCAGTCTGTGTGACCAGTATCCAATACAGGGCCCAGTCTGTGTGACCAGTATCCAGTACAGAGCCCAGTCTGTGTGACCAGTATCCAATACAGGGCCCAGCCTGTGTGACCAGTATCCAATACAGGGCCCAGAATATGAGACCAGTATCCAATACAAAGCCCAGTCTATTTTGTCTAGAGAACAATGTAACCCTTACTTCTGGTGGTCAGTGTGTATAGTACAAAACCAAGTACTAGGTAGCTGGTGCACAAGACAGTTCCCTGGCTCCTCAGTCTACAGTACAGAGCCAATACCCTGGTTCTGCAGTTTACAATACATTCCAATTCCAATGTGCAAAGTGTTGACCTTCCCCTAGCTGTGAAGTTTGTAATACTTTGCCCTGTTCCTGCAGGAGAAATATACACTGTAGGGGCCAGTCTTTTTATCCAGTGTCCAATATATTGATCAAGTATACCCAATAAAATCCAGTTCCCAGTGGACAATATAGATGAGCCATACTGAGAAAACCCAAGTTTTTAATTCAGAACAAGTGATTATTCTGAGTTTGGGAACAGGAACAATGTGTTCCTCAGTTTTATTCTAAGGAATGATTGTACCTTATTATAAAAAGGTCACAGACTACCAAAAAACAGACATCTCCGATGGTAAGAACAGAGCTCGCTTCTGCACAACACACGACTTGTAAAAATGACAAAGCAGATGGAGGAACTATTGTGGACATGAGGAGGGGTCTGGGGGAGGAGTGTGAATGATCGCAGCTGCTGGATCTATATGTACAAAGCAGAAAGGAAACCCAGTAATTGGAATTTCACTGACAACCGTCAAATAGAGTTTATCATCAGATGCACAGTTTTAAGTAAGTTTCTTCATTTGAATGAGGAAAAAAAAAAAACTCAATTTTAAAAAGGAAATGTTCCATTCTCCCTGAAGAGGGCGCAGGGGTTCTGGAGGGAGAAAGGGCACTAAGGAAGCCACTCCCACTTCACTGTAGGCAAGCTGAAAATGTATGAGTGCTGATCACTGTATCGCTATGCATGATACATACACTTATACATAGAGGGCTGAGCGCTGTTTAAAACTGTCAACTTCTGACTGGTTATTTTATACAGACTGTCCCGTTTCGCCCCACCCCCAGTACCACTTGGCTCCACCCAGTCCTGACCATCTAGACTCGGTGCCAATCTTCTTGCTCTGGGGCCCGAGCCTGTCACAGGCCTTTAGGAAGGACTGTGATGCATATAAAGGATTGGGGTCACTGCAGTAGGCATATAATAAACCTGGGATATAACTGTGGGCATTTAAAGAACTTTGGGGCACTACTGAGGGGCAAATAATAAACTAGGGACATGACTGGGGGGGACATTTAAAGACTGGCAGCAATACAGGGGGCATATATTAAACTCAGACATGATTGTGTGGCATTTAAAAAACTGAGGGAACTACCGGGGGGCATATAATAAACTAGGGGCATTACTTGTTAACATACAAAGGACTAGGGGTAATACAGTGGGGCATTTAAAGAACTGGCAGCACTACCGTGGGAACATATAAAAAAAAAACTAGGGGCAAAACGGGGGGGGCATATATTGAACTGGGGCATGACTGTGGGCATTTAAAGAACTGGGGACACTACACCAGGGCATTTAATATACTAAGGACTTGACTGTGAATCATATAAAAAAACTGGTGAACTGGGGGCATGAATGTGGTTGATATAAAGGATGGGTTTTTATATAGTGCTATCAGATTACGCGTAGCTTTACAGAGAATATTTAGCATTCACATCAGCCACTGTCCCACTGGAGCTACACACTAAGGTCCCTACAAACTCACAGATAAGGCCTAGTCCAGGAATCGAACTCATGACCTCAACTTAGTGATATACTAGTGCTACTCACTGAGCCACTGTGCTGCCTTATCGTAAACTGCATGATTATTGGGCATAAAAAGAACTGGGGACATAAAACCAAGGGTGTAATTAAGCCCATACTGTACGATTTACATGCATCTCCCGCACATTGTGCATACACCAGGCACACAGCAGGTCGTCCCATCTCGCCATGAAAGCCTGCATCACGAGGACGCTGTTCAGTGCTAAAAACCTGTCAGACACACATGCACAGGAACGCAGCAAGGCCAATTAGCACACGCTGAGTAATATCCACTTCTGAGAGGGTGATAGATAAGTGGAATAGCCTCCCATCTGAGGGGGTAGAGGTAACACAGTAGAACAGTGTAAACATGCTTGGGATAAATATAAGGATATCCTAAATCTCAAACTAAATTGAGGGTAAATAGGGTCTAGAGTCATTATAGTTTTAAATAAAGAACTGGGCAGACTGGATGGACCGTGTGGCTCTTATCTGCCGTCACTTTCTATGTTTCTATGAAAGACGTTCCTCAATACCTTTGTGTTATTTTATGTCTGTGATTTAAATAAAGGCAACACCAGCTACATATTAGCATGGCCAATTAAAGCAGTGGCAATTATAAGCCAAAAAGCCATCTCTACAGGGCTACCTGCACAGAATACATAGTGTTCTCCTAATTACCGAACTCCACCACCATCACATACATTCCGCTTGGCCTTACGAGACAGAAATGATCTTTGTTTTGTAATCTAAACAGTGTCTGTCTGCGGGGGCTGAAGGTGACCTTCCTCATCAGCGGGTAAAATTTACGTGTCCCTTTTCTTTAAATTGTTCTCATAAGCTGCATTTTGGCATCACTTAGGATAGGAACACGTATCAAACCTCTGTATGTCAACTGCTATTGCCATCAAACCCCTTTCATCGCGCCTCCAGCCTCTCAGTCTTTCTAAACCTCTTTTCCCAGGAAAGTTACTGTCACTGGTGATTTTTCTGAGCCAGGGAGCTTGTTGCATAATGAGACAATAAATCTACGAAGCACCATCACAAGACAGTTGTCTGACTGTTCTTAGTGCCCGCTATATCCATTGTATGCCTGTAGTGGGTGTCTTGGTTGACCCCAAAAATCACTGTAAATCGACAAAAACATCAATGCAGTAAGCCATAAAGGGACCTGCATTGTTTCAGAGTCAACATATGCTTTAATATGTAGAAATAGAAAGTGTTGTTTAAATACAGATGTGTCCACATTCACCTTTTGCAAAAAACGGAAAAGCCGTCGTACAGGAAGAAAAATCGCCACGTATTGTGGGCCCATCTGCTAGAGAAAGGTGTCAGGGACATAGATCAACAAAAGAAATCAATAAACCTCTTATTTGGCACTTTGAATAGAGGTGACGCCGGGCAGTCCTTGAGTCATATATGTTAGACAGCCCATTGTGTGGATAATATTTGCTGATACTGATCTATAATTCTGAAACCGGCTTGCAGGTAAAGTAATAGGCACACACAGGTAGCGATAACGCTCCCCGACACATGATTCCATCTGTAAACCCATCAGGATGAATTACAATAGGTCCATGAGGACTGACCACACTATAGATGCATTCATGTGTCAGGAAGTAATGTTCACTGCTATTGTGTCGACACAGAACACGTCACTCCAACCATCTCTAGTAAGCTGTTGTAACCCTAGACTGTATGACAGAGGATGAACACACATGCTTGGTGGGCATACACTGCTTAACACCAGGGGGTAGATTCAGACCTATCGGTAAGTTATTTTTATGTTTGTTGGCGTAGCGTGTTTACTCGATTTCGGTTTGCCAAACCCTACTTTAACTTTTCAAAGCGTGAGTACGTACGTGATGCACTGACGTATGTAACGGCCTAACCCAGGCCATACTGTACGCTTTAAATGCCTCCCTCCCTTACAAAGCGTATTTTTGGGTGTCGTACGGAAAACCCGCCCTTTCATTCGTATTTACGCTGAAGTTACATATGATCAGAGCTTGTTGTGTAACATCTGCCACGCACATGCATAGTACAGTACATACTAATCGCCGATTTTACGTCAGCGTCTAGCATACGTAGCTCAGGAACTGGCCCCAAGTGTGTAACTGTAATGGATGCAGGGGGTGTAGTTGCTATGGGGTATGGAGGTTTAGGGGACCCGGCAATCACCCCCCCTGTACTCACCTTTAATACATCCGCCCTCTTTAGCCGTCGCCGGCTGAAAAAACAGCTGTCGACAGCTCCTCCGTCCTTTATGGGGAAGGGGGCGTGGCTCAAGTGTCCAGGGCGTGGTTATGGTCTCAAAGTATGCTGTTGAGGTGGAAGCCGCTTTAAAATTGTGCATTGTGGCCCATAAATTTCCAGTTACACCCCTGCTAAACACAGAAGAATGCATGTTTACGTTACTGATAGTCAACCCCATTGCCAATAATGTTGGTAGTAAGCTCACATTATGCATTCACTATAACCCAGTCCTGCCTAATCTGTGCCCATTTCCTTATAAACCCTGCCCCTTTGGCACTGCCACACAGGACAAAACATAGAAATTCAGAAAAGAAAAACCGTGCCCCACATATTGGGACAAACTGGAAAATCAGGACAGACTCCCGAAATCAGGAATGTACTGCTGGAATCAGGACCAGCTGCCCGCTCATGTTTACAAACCCGCTATTTGCATATCCTGTATTTGCCCTTATAGACTTATATACATTACCAGTGTACATGGGGGATATTCTGGAAAAGGCTGGATCCATTCTTAAGTAAGTGCTTGAAATTAGTTACTCCTGGGCAAAACCATGTTGATTTCAGGGGGAGTCCAGTTAACTGTATTCTTTGCATGCAGGGATATATCTTTGAATCATACTGTTATTTAGACTTGGGATAGGAAACATCACCTCTCAACTCTAATACTGTTTGCAACAGATGAAATATGACTCCCCCTGCAATCACCATGGTTTAGCCCATGAGTAACTCATTTCAAGCACTTACTTAAGTCTGGATCCAGCCCATCATGTTCAATCTTCCTGTATCACCTGATAATACAACAGGGGACTATTTAGAGAAAAGGATGAGTTCCTGTTCTCCATGTTTGTTATGTACCTTGTAATAATCTATGTACAATACAAGATTGCATTGGTATAACAGATGATTTTCATTTATTTATTATGGTTCTTTTTTAGCAATTCACATGTTGTAAATACTTTTAAGGTTTGCATTTCTTATAGATAGTAGCTAAAGCAGGTTATATATTAACGGATGCACTTAGGTGAGTGACTGTGTGGTAATTGTTTGTGAAAAGTTAAATATTGGACACTAAACTGACAGATGCGACTTTTCCTAAATACATTACTGCCATCTGCTTTAATCTGTTTTCATTTCACATGCTGACAATCCATCCCTGGCACTCTGAATGCTGGCATACTACCACCTTCACCCGCCGCAGGCAATGTAAGGGGCAGCATCAAGACCATTTAGAATGTTCATGACTGTATAGAACGTCAAGGAAGCAGACTCGCGTTCTGATTGGATAATCAAGGAAGCAGACTCGCGTTCTGATTGGATATTTGCTTTTTAGGATGTGGATTAAAAACCGAAAGTGTTTTTTTATATCAAACTATGGGTAATGCCATATAATCTTGCCAGCCAGCCCCTGGTCTCAGAGCTATACACCTGTGCTGCTCATCTAACTCTAATCTCTGGAATAAGTTTTATCTCTTTACTCAAAGAATAATCTAATATAATGTAGTACCAGGTACACAGAATGCAATATCCTTTGCCGGTTGTTATGTTGACAGTCAGAATGTTGATAGTTGAGTATTATGGGTCTGATGCAGACTTAATAACGATAGCCGACTTAACTTAGCAAGCTACAAGTGGCAAGTGGCATGTGTAAATCTGGAACGCACCGCACATGTTGTTACTCATCGTAATTCTGATTGTGCACAACTTTTACGGAACTCCGTACAAAGGGGCGCGACATCCCTACGCAATCCGAATATACGCATTGTGGGCGGAGGGAGGCATTTATATTGTACAATATGGGCTGGATAAGGCAGGTTCTGAACATGTCAATCAGCTAAGTTACGTGCATGCGGGGGAAGTGCATTAACCTTAGTAGTGTGTAACTTAGGGACGTAAACCAACCCTATGTCTGGATCAGGCCCTATGTTAGTATTACATATTATTACCTTTGTATTATTACATTTCTGAAATTTGTTACAAGCCGCCTGCATTACATTAAGTTTACAGACGTTACAAATACTAATAAAACTCAGGTGACAACATTTTGAGCTGCTTCGTACCAGATCCGTAATGTCCTTGGTGAATGACATAGCGCTCGGGTTGCCAGGGGTTTTGCATAGTGCACCACACGCTACCTGATATTGGGGCTATCTCCCCTTAGCCCTGCTCCAATCCTGAGAGGATCAGATAATTCATGAACAGAGGCGTATATCTACCCCTTGGCCAGGATGGCACCAGCCAAAGGGGGGCACCGTCCGGCGATGCCAGCTTGGCTAAGAGGTAGTATCGCCTACTAGTACCATTTTACCATCCAGCCGCATGTCTGACTCCAGACCAGCTTCCTTCTTAAGAAACTACGCACGGTAAGATAAGGTACTTAAAAACATGGAGACGGGTTCGTATCTGTCCGCACCTTACTCACTAGTAACTGTAAGCACGGTCCTGAGTGAGCAATTATGTTTGGTGCAGCTGTCTTGGTGATTGTGGGTAACTGTAACCAGGGCCACCAATGAGAGAGGGGGCCCGCCGATACTTACCTTATCTCTCCAGCAGCAGGTATCGATGGTATCCTACCCACTCATTAAGAGGGAACTGCAAGCACCTAGGTCCTCAGGTTCCAGGCTTAAATCATACAGTCAGGGCTTGGTTAAGGGACTGCCGACCTCTCCCCCCACACATATGGGACGTCCGAACCCACAACTATTTTACTATTAAGGGTCCTGGGTTTGGAAGTCGCGTATGTGCTTGAGAAATGATCTCCCCTTGCACATACTGGTCCGGATTCACACTTACGTACGTTGTTTTAAGAATTGAGCTACTAACCATGCGTAGTAAATTATTCACGCTAACTATGTACCATTTCTGTATAAAGACCGCACTTACACAATCTACGTACAGAAATGATACGTAGATAGCGTGAATAAGCTACGAAACCTATGTAACTGTGAATCCGGACCACTGTATGAAATGTAGCATCGCATGGCAATCCACTATCGGAGGTCTGGACCGGCACCTGGTGTGGAAATCCTGCTTTACAAATCCCGCATTTGCCTCATTTATATTACATGTAAAAAACCAGTTTCTGAATCCTGACCTCTTCTGAGCTGTTCCTGTAAATATGTTTGGGAAGAGAACGTTCTGTTTTCTGGCCTCTCTCTCTCAGCAATCCTGAATCAATCTCTAGACTGAACATTCCTTGTTCAGCAAATGTTCTGATACCTGATTTTATTTGTTATTGCTCCGTGCCCCAGAGTATTTCCACCATCTGTTCTTTTACAAGGTCTCGTCCGGAGCCAATCTCTCTGCGTTACCTCTCTGAAGACTTTCTCTCCCTCGTTTCCCGTCCGATTCACTTCTCATCTGTGGATGATTTCACACCTTCTTATTATTTCATTTCTTTTTTTTTTCTCCATCTTCTCGTTTTGGGGCTTTCCAGCAAATCAAAGAGACAGCCCAATAAATACTGTGGAGCCAGGCGGCATCTGAATACATAGATATCCTTTCTGGCATGGGAAAAGGATGCTACTACTTTATATTGTCATATGACTTGAAAAGATGCATTAATTTATTAATCCTTTCTTTCTGAGATGTGCAAAATGTGCAAGAGGCATATAGAAATGTTTAATACTGAGACATGAGGGACAGTAATGGTGGAATGATCATGGATCATTTTGAGTATATGTTTAGGTATAGGATTATTGATTGCTAAACAGCATTAGGAGGTGTGTCTTGTGGTCAGAGGAAGTGTTTCCTGTGATCATCCAGAGGAGGCATTTCTTGGGATTGCAAGAGGAGGTGTGTCTTGTGCTCAACCAGAGAAGGTGTGTCTTGTGCTCAACCTGAGGAGGTATGTCTTGTGCTCAGCCAGAGGAGTCGTGTCTTGTTCTCAGTCAGAAGAGGTGTGTCTTGTGCTCAGCAAGAAGAGGTGTGTCTTGTGCTAAGCAAGAGGAGGTGTGTCTTGTGCTCAGCAAGAAGAGGTGTGTCTTGTGCTCAGCAAGAGGAGGTGTGTCTTGTGCTCAGCAAGAGGAGGTGTGTCTTGTGCTCAGGCAGAGGAGGTGTGTCTTGTGTTCAGCAAGAAGAGGTGTGTCTTGTGCTCAGCAAGAGGAGGTGTGTCTTGTGCTCAGCAAAAGGAGGTGTGTCTTGTGATCAGCCGGGGGACGCGTGTCTTGTGCTCAGCAATAAAATACAAGACTTGTGCTCAGCCTGAGGAGGCGTGTCTTGTGCTCAACCAGTAGAGGCACATCCTGTGCTCAACCAATGGAGATGTGTCTTGTGCTCAGCCAGTGGAGGCATGTCTTATGCTTAACCAGTGGAGGCCTCTTGTAGTATAAAGCAAGAGTCAGTACAACTACTGTGAAATCTTAGCTGTATCTATTACAAAGCTCCAGCTGAAGTATATGTATTAAAGACAAAACTCTCCCACAGAGTAAATAATTCTGTGTAAAACAATCTGTGGAAACAATGACAAGAATAGTACCCATTTCATTTCACACGTTCTTTAAGTTGGCGGTTATGACGTTATGATTTGCAATAGAGAGATTGGATGCAGGCGGTCACATGACATTCTCCTCTGTATTTCAACATGCTAGCCTGATGTGCTTACCGTTAAAATGGATGGAACCCAGAAAGACCTTTACTATTGGTGTCTAAGGGACCGTTTCCACTAATCGAAGTCCCATTCCAGGCCTGGATGATTAAAAATGAATCAGGCTAATGCTTTGCGCTGCAATTTATTTCTTATTACATCAGTTTTATAACTAGGGGTCATTAATTCTGATTATGTGTTGTGTGAAGGAAAAAAGCGCATAGAATTTCAGCTATTTTATATCGCCTTACGGTCAGATATAGACATGTTGGAGTAGAGCGAGTATTAGGCTGATTGTCACAGTGCATAGAGCGCAGTTTCTCTACGCGGATGCTGAGAAGGTGAGCGCACGTGAATTTGCATACGTCATATTGCGTGGTTCTGGCAGTCACACCTGATTGGAACATGTGACATAGCACGAGTACAGTATGGCAAGTGAGGAAATGTTGTGCTATATGGGACGGGTTTAGGGGACACATCCTATTGGATGCAAACATATCGAGCCGTACACCCGAGCGCAAATAACGGGAGGCCTATGCGCCTACGCAAGCCTGCAATCAGGTCTGGATTGGGTACGATTGTGTAAGTACGCCCTTACTGTACATTCCACACCTTCTTCTACTGGGTGCCAAGATCCCCCCCCTCCCCATGTGACCTAACACATCATGATGTCACACTGCCCAACATATCAACTATCTCCTCTATAATGTGCACATAGCTCCCAGCAATAAATCCCCAAACTGCTATTTTTTTGTTACCATAATCTGCCAATAACGAAAAAAGCTACGGCCGTTTTGCAGCCGATACAGATGGCGCTTCTCGCTCCGCAACAGGTCAGGAGGAAGACAATCAGCTGTGAAACAAGACCACGCCACTTTCTCATCAGAGAGCCGGCAATCCCATCATCGCTGGCTGATTGTGCTTTATGAAAGCAAATGGTGTAGTTTGAGCCTGTACGAGGAGGTAATTTTCCACTCCTCATAACTACGGGAGACATTGAGAAATTAATGGATAAAATGACGGCTGTCTGGCAGTGAAGGCGTCAAACTCTGACTTCTGCATAAATTCTCCCATGTCGAGGCGGAAAAACAGTTCAGGGTCAAAATCTCATCTGGTTACCTAGATTAAAAACTCATTTCTCCAAAGTATATGTTATAGCGAAGCCTTTTCAGTCAAATAAATAGCCAGGAGCCCCGTCCTTTATCCCCCTTTATTAGTTGTGCATGTAATGAATCTCAACAGAACATTTAGTCCCTTTTCTCTAATTACATGCATGTAAGGAAAAGTCTATTCCTGGCCGGTATATCATTAGAGACAATTCACAAGCCGCGCTTCTATCAGAGGGATCGTCATGTCGCTCACGCCAGTATTTCCAATCGTATACTTTTTTGTGTTTTGTTTTCATGCAAGATTAAATGTCCCAGAATGACCCCAATTACCGAGGGAGAGTTCAATTATCCTAATTGGGGATGGATGACAGATGAAAGTTCAATAACTTACCATAAATTTATCCACACAAATAATAGTTCAGGAGTTAATAATTTTTTTATTTTGTGATGTTTTAAAACTACTTTGGCCGCTTTTTGGAACTTTTCAAGGCAGCCTGTAGGTGGCGCTGCGATAACCTTATTTTTGACATTGATACAGATGATGGCTTAATCGTGGCTGTATCAATGCTATAAGGCAGACATAGGCAACCTGTGGCTCTCCAGGTGTCGTGGAACTACAAGTCCCAGCATGCTTTACCTGCAAAAGCATAGCTGGTACCTTAAAAGGTTTGATGGGAATTGTAGTCTTGCAACACCTGGAGAGCCACATATTGCCTATGCCTGCTATAAGGCTTTTAAATAAAGATTATATCTAAATCGGGATGGGCACAATGTCATATGTTCTTATTTCGACATGGTACATGTTCCTGGTTAGGGTTAGGCTTCGGAGAAGGGTGGATTAAGGTTAAGCTGCAGGAGAAGCTTGGTTAGGGTTAGGCTGCGGAGAGAGAAATGTTAAGGTTAGGTTGCAGAACAGGGAATGTTAGGGTTAGGCTGCAGAGAGGGGAGTGTTAAGGTTAGGTTGCGGGAAAGGAATGGTTAGGGTTAGGCTACGGAGAGAGAAATGTTAAGGTTAATTTGCAGAACAAGGAATGTTAGGGTTAGGCTGCAGAGGGGGGAATGTTAAGGTTAGGTTGTGGGAAAGGAATGGTTAGGGTTAGGCTGTGGAGAGAGAAATATTAAGGGTAGGGTGCAGAACAGGGATGCTGACTTCTGCATAAATTCTCCCATGTCGAGGCGGAAAAACAGTTCAGGGTCAAAATCTCATCTGGTTACCTAGATTAAAAACTCATTTCTCCAAAGTATATGTTATAGCGAAGCCTTTTCATGCAAATAAATAGCCAGGAGCCCCGTCCTTTATCCCCCTTTATTAGTTGTGCATGTAATGAATCTCAACAGAACATTTAGTCCCTTTTCTCTAATTACATGCATGTAAGGAAAAGTCTATTCCTGGCCGGTATATCATTAGAGACAATTCACAAGCCGCGCTTCTATCAGAGGGATCGTCATGTCGCTCACGCCAGTATTTCCAATCGTATACTTTTTTGTGTTTTGTTTTCATGCAAGATTAAATGTCCCAGAATGACCCCAATTACCGAGGGAGAGTTCAATTATCCTAATTGGGGATGGATGACAGATGAAAGTTCAATAACTTACCATAAATTTATCCACACAAATAATAGTTCAGGAGTTAATAATTTTTTTATTTTGTGATGTTTTAAAACTACTTTGGCCGCTTTTTGGAACTTTTCAAGGCAGCCTGTAGGTGGCGCTGCGATAACCTTATTTTTGACATTGATACAGATGATGGCTTAATCGTGGCTGTATCAATGCTATAAGGCAGACATAGGCAACCTGTGGCTCTCCAGGTGTCGTGGAACTACAAGTCCCAGCATGCTTTACCTGCAAAAGCATAGCTGGTACCTTAAAAGGTTTGATGGGAATTGTAGTCTTGCAACACCTGGAGAGCCACATATTGCCTATGCCTGCTATAAGGCTTTTAAATAAAGATTATATCTAAATCGGGATGGGCACAATGTCATATGTTCTTATTTCGACATGGTACATGTTCCTGGTTAGGGTTAGGCTTCGGAGAAGGGTGGATTAAGGTTAAGCTGCAGGAGAAGCTTGGTTAGGGTTAGGCTGCGGAGAGAGAAATGTTAAGGTTAGGTTGCAGAAAAGGGAATGTTAGGGTTAGGCTGCAGAGGGGGAAATGTTAAGGTTAGGTTGCAGAACAGGGAATGTTAGGGTTAGGCTGCAGAGAGGGAAGTGTTAAGGTTAGGTTGCGGGAAAGGAATGGTTAGGGTTAGGCTGCGGAGAGAGAAATGTTAAGGTTAGGTTGCAGAACAAGGAATGTTAGGGTTAGGCTGCAGAGGGGGGAATGTTAAGGTTAGGTTGTGGGAAAGGAATGGTTAGGGTTAGGCTGTGGAGAGAGAAATATTAAGGTTAGGTTGCAAGACAAGGTAGGCTAGGGCTAGGCTGCAGAGAGGGGAGGGTTAAGGTTAAGTTGGGGGAAAAGGATAGTAAGGGTTAGGATGAGGTAAACATACCTGTTGCAGTTGCAGTCTTCACAGAGACAGCAGTTGTGGAGTGACGCTGTCTGGCCAGAAACGGATGAGATATTATGGAGGTCGGTGCATATATTATGGAGTAACCATCAGAGCAGCTCCCTTTGACACTTTCACAATACTGGGACTTTGAAATCCTTTTTATTATCTTGACCCTGAATTTTCACACCTAAATTGTGTGTGTGTGTGTGAGCGTTCGTGTGTGTGTGAGTGTGCGTGTGTGCGTGTGTGTGTGAGTGTGTGTGTGTGTGATTGTGTGAGCGTTCGTGTGTGTGTGAGTGTGCGTGTATGTGTGTTTGTGTAAGTGCGTGTGTGTGTGTATGTGTGTGTGTGTGAGTGTGCGTGTGTGTGTGTGTGTGATTGTGTGAGCGTTCGTGTGTGTGTGAGTGTGCGTGTATGTGTGATTGTGTGAGTGCGTGTGTGTGTGTAAGTTTGATTGTGTGTGCACTTGTATAAGCTGAATCATGTGTTTTACAGTTATTTAACAGCAAATGGAGAGTAATAAATAAATAAACAAATAAAACCTAGAAAGTTGATATTGTTCGTCGCACGCCTTGACGACAGTGATTTTTATTTATAAAATATTAATCTAAACCTGATTATTGAGCCTTTTTCTGGTGAAACTGCAGATTACGGCAATGCGTTGTAGCCCGATCATTGTGGACAATAAATCAATAGACACATTTATCCTGTAATATATCACAATGTGTAGTCTCTGTCTCATCTGATATGGACAGCAATGAATTCGTTGTGGCATAGACTTGACGAGATCACAATATTATCTTTAAAGCCCCTTCTCAGGATTAACTCATATTTTGGATTAATAATGATACAACCAATAAAGTCAATAAAAGAGAATCACGGTTATAGGTGTAATTAGTAGTAAAAATTCCAGTAGCTAGAATTTTATGCTCAGACAATGTAGTATTGAATTACATGAATATATCAAAGACAGAGGTATTAACACTGCAAAGCATTTAGGGATATTTGACTATATCCCAGCTCTTTTACCAGTTTTCATCATCATTGGGGGCAGAGACAAAACAACCCGAAATGAATCAGAACTTTAGTGTGTCAACAGCACAAAATATTTCAGATGCTGATTATATGGGAGGAAAAGACTTAGGGCTTAATGTGACAGGAGGTAAAGAGAAGACTGGAGAGCACCAGGATTACAGTTATTGCTCTCTTCTACACTTAATAAATGCTGTGATTCCCAGTTACAGGACTTCTCCTGGGCTGCACCCACTCTCTGGAACTCCAGCAGGGAACGGAACTCTCCCGGATATGTCATGTATTATAATGGTTGTGGAAACTGTAAAGCACTACTGCATGTTATAAAATGGCTCTCAATAAAAACCTGTTAATAAATAAAGAAAGAAATAAAATAATGCAAAAAAAAGTGAACGTTAGTGTTAGAATCTGCCTGTTTTGTTTCATTACTTCTTGCTTGTGTCATGTTTGTTTTAGATCTCTTCCCAAAGTTGATGTATTATTGTGGTATTTGGTTGACTGTGAAAACCAAAACTTTGAGCGTTCTGCGGGTTTAATAATCCGGTATTCCACAGAAGTATTGCCTGTCTGACCATACCGCGCCTGTCAGCCTTAAAAACGTTCGTTTCTAGTGTTCCGTCAACACACTTGTCACCGCTGCTGCCACTGTTGTTCTCAGGTATGAAATTATAAGAGGTGCAGACATCAGCCACTATATTAACACTGCAGTCATTGGGATGTTTTTCTCTGCTTTTAAACCATTTTTTTCCCCCTGCTCAGTTTGTCAAAATCTTCCTACTTCTCTCTATAAATATAATCTCATATCCCTGTCAGACAGTGATGGCTGATTACTGAAACCCTCCAGGATGCCAGCGCGGTGCTTAATACTTATATGTTATGCACATCCTGACACATTGGCATGGGAGCGGTAATGACCAGCTGTTAGATTGGCATGCCAAGCCAGGGAGGGTTTGAAGCTTCAGCCAGCAGTAAGTGTTGTCCTGCCTGCCAGTTTATACTATTGTTTGCAAGTCATGCCAGCTTCAGGACACTGGCAGTCTCTGATGGGCACACATCTGTACGTTTCTGGGATATTTTACATTTTGGGTTGTTTTTTCAGACATTGCAGAAATTGATGGTGACTGGTACAAAACACAAACAAATGGAGTAGGTTTGCAGGAAGCTGCGTTATTCTCAGACTGATAAATAATATATGTCCCCTCCGCAAACCTCACCCCTCTTATTGGACCAGGATGCAGGATGTATGGATATTGTTTCTGTACATCCAGCTGTCACATATGTGGCCAGACCTTTGTGTGTACCTTATATGCACGGTAGGCTGGCCTTCCTATGTAGATCATTCGGTATGGGCTGGGTTTAGCCCTTATGAACGATTGGCTTGTCAGCTTTTTAAACTTACGCACAGACATGATAATGTAGGATTCTGGACATGTAAGTAACTTAGTAATATCCAAACATACGTAACCCCTCCAGTTCTTTAAACTGCACTCCCTTAATCCTAGTAGACTACACACCCTTATTATCTATAGATTTCATACCCTTTATTCTTTCTAGATTACACCTCCTTTTCTGTTAAATATGTCCTTATTCTCTATAGACTAGGTTTTATTCTGTTTGTGGGCATGTCTGGGATCAGTTGCTGACAGGGAGAGCTGATCCACAGCAGCCATTTTGGAGACTTTAAGGGGTGTCTCCTAGGTAAGTTGGCTCTCAATTTATAAACATATATATGGGACCCAATACTGGAACTCTCATTGTTAGAGTTAGAACCACCATATACAGAAAGGCCTTGGCGGTGGCTGGTGGCTTATCTCATATTTGTACAAATATGCGTAACGAACATTTCTGTGTTTTATTTTACAGATAGAAGAGTATAGTTTGTTACTGGTTTATGGCAGTGTTGCTGAGGTAATTTTTCCCTTTGTTTCTGTGGCTAGCAGGTTAACCCCCTGCCTTTCATGCACCTGTTTAACATTTACTTAATAAATTGATTGAGCAGCTTCCATTCTGGTTTTATTCTCTATAGACTACAGCTTCTTATTCCTAGACTCCCTATACACTGCACCTGCATATTATCCCTAGATTAGACCCCTTTATGCCCTGTAGACCAAACTCCCATATTCCCTGTAGACTATACCCCCATATTCCCTGTAGATTATACCCCCATATTCCATGTAGATTATAACCCCATATACCCTGTAGACTATACCCCCAGATTCCATGTAGATTATAACCCCATATTCCCTGTAGACTATACCCCCATATTCCCTGTAGATTATACCCCCATATTCCATGTAGATTATAACCCCATATACCCTGTAGATTATACCCCCATATTCCATGTAGATTATAACCCCATATACCCTGTAGACTGCACCCCCTATTCCCTGTATTCTCTACCCTCATATTCCCTGTAGACTATATCCCCATATTCCCTGTAAATTATATCCCCATATTCCCTGTATTCTCTACCCTCATATTCCCTATAGATTATACCCCCATATTCCCTGTATACTATATCCCCATATTCCCTGTAGATTATACCCCCATATTCCATGTAGATTATAACCCCATATACCCTGTAGACTGCACCCCCTATTCCCTGTATTCTCTACCCTCATATTCCCTGTAGACTATATCCCCATATTCCCTGTAAATTATATCCCCATATTCCCTGTATTCTCTACCCTCATATTCCCTATAGATTATACCCCCATATTCCCTGTATACTATATCCCCATATTCCCTGTAGATTATACCCCCATATTCCATGTAGATTATAACCCCATATACCCTGTAGACTGCACCCCCTATTCCCACAGACCACACCCCTCTTATTGGGCCGAGATGCAGGATGTATGGATATTGTTTCTGTACATCCAGCTGTCCCGTATGTGGCCAGACCTTTGTGTGTACCTTATATGCACGGTGGGCTGGCCTTCCTATGTAAATCATTCAGTATGGGCTGGGCTTAGCCCTTATGAACGATTGGCTTGTCAGTATGTTTAAATTTACGCACAGACATGATAATGTAGGATTCTGGACATGTAAGTAACTTAGTAATATCCAAACATACGGAACCCCTCCAGTTCTTTAAACTGCACTCCCTTAATCCTAATAGACTACACTCCCTTATTATCCATAGATTTTATACCCTTTGTTGTTTCTAGATTACACCTCCTTTTCTGTTAGATATGTCCTTATTCTCTATAGACTACACCTTCTTATTCCTAGACTCCCTATACACTGCACCTGCTTATTATCCCTAGATTAGACCCCCTTATACCCTGTAGACCAAACTCCCATATTCCCTGTAGACTATACCCCCATATTCCCTGTAGACTATACCCCCATATTCCCTATAGGCTATACCCCCATATTCCATGTAGATTATACCCCCATGTTCCCTGTAGACTATACCCCCATATTCCCTGTAGATTATACCCCCATATCCCCTGTAGATTATACCCCCATATTCCCTGTAGACTATACCCCCATATACCCTGTAGACTGCACCCCCTATTCCCTGTATTCTCTACCCTCATATTCCCTGTAGACTATATCCCCATATTCCCTGTAAATTATATCCCCATATTCCCTGTATTCTCTACCCTCATATTCCCTATAGATTATACCCCCATATTCCCTGTATACTATATCCCCATATTCCCTGTAGATTATAACCCCCTATTCTCTACCCTCATATTCCTTGCCCCTTCCCCCCCTGGATTGTTCTCCTTTAAGGTCAAGTAGAGTAGATAATGTAAATTACTCTCATTAAAAGTTTTCATCCTCCAGAAGGTATTTGCCCACTCGTAGAAATAGCTTCTGAGCTGTTTATAGCACACACACACTCTCCAATGTATGTATTTGTTTGTTTGCACTTGATATAAGCAGATGTCAGCATACGTAGGACAGAATAGACGGGAAGTAAAAATATCTCGTCTCAGACTGTGAATCCGTGCAGCACATGTCGACTCTGTGAGATAAAAAAGTCTTCCAACAACTTAAAAAGTTTTCCCAATGTTGTCATTTGAGGGGTAAATACCTAGTTATAACAGAAGGATAAAACATACGGATGACATGCGGATGCCTGTTTTTACCAACTACAAACGTCTATCTATAGGTTGTTTGCCTCAAAATCCCTTTAAATTGTCCTTTATACAATAACGGAGATGATGGAGGCGCTGGCCCTGAAGGAGGGGGGGTGGACTCTTCTCCGTCGTATCCGGACATCCAGGGCCACCACTAGGATATAAGAGCCACAGAACTCCTAGTATGAGCGTCAGCGGCTTCTATGGATCCGTGATGTAGGGAGCTTAGGGTCAGCCTCTCTCCCTGCAGCTTCTTATCGTTGCATCGGAAGCCACAGGGGAAGGGACCAATACCCTGATCTCCCTGCATCCCTTTGATGATGGCAGTATGAGGCCATTGGGCCTGGCCCTGGGTTAAGTCCGACAGGGGAATTACGTACAGCGCGTACGTAATTCCCGTCTGGAATTCTTTCAATGCTGTAAGGGTTGGCGCACTGAAAAAGGGGCTGCCCCCCATCACGAGTGTCATATCTCTGCCGTCAAGGTAATGAGGGTTAGAGGCAGGGGAAGCCGCGTTACGATCAGGTATGTGGCCCCAAGGACTCTGGACACGTAAGCCCCACGCACTCCCCGCTACGAGAACAGACATAACCACGTGCGCTCATAAGGAGCGCATAGGTTAGGATCCGGGCCATTGTGCGCAGGGTAATTGGAAGATTTGGCGTAGATCTCCCATTCCGCCTTTGTGTGAACGCCGCGAGGAGCAGCCTGCAATAATGAAGAAAAGCAAGGATGAAGAAGAGCAAGGATGAAGAAGAGCAAGGATGAAGAAAAGCAAGGATGAAGAAAAGCAAGGATGAAGAAAAGCAAGGATGAAGAAAAGCGAGGATCCGACAGGGGAATTACGTACAGCGCGTACGTAATTCCCGTCTGGAATTCTTTCAATGCTGTAAGGGTTGGCGCACTGAAAAAGGGTCTGCCCTCCCATCACGAGTGTCATATCTCTGCCGTCAAGGTAATGAGGGTTAGAGGCAGGGGAAGCCGCGTTACGATCAGGTATGTGGCCCCAAGGACTCTGGACACGTAAGCCCCACGCACTCCCCGCTACGAGAACAGACATAACCACGTGCGCTCATAAGAAGCGCATAGGTTAGGATCCGGGCCATTGTGCGCAGGGTAATTGGAAGATTTGGCGTAGATCTCCCATTCCATTCCGCCTTGAACGCCGCGAGGAGCAGCCTGCAATAATGAAGAAAAGCAAGGATGAAGAAAAGCAAGGATGAAGAAAAGCAAGGATGAAGAAAAGCAAGGATGAAGAAAAGCAAGGATGAAGAAAAGCAAGGATGAAGAAAAGCAAGGATGAAGAAAAGCAAGGATGAAGAAAAGCAAGGATGAAGAAAAGCAAGGATGAAGAAAAGCAAGGATGAAGAAAAGCAAGGATGAAGAAAAGCAAGGATGAAGAAAAGCAAGGATGAAGAAAAGCAAGGATGAAGAAAAGCAAGGATGAAGATGGAAGAAGAAAAGGAGGACAGGAAAGTAGGAGGAAGCAGCAGCACAGAAGTGAGTGAAGGGCCTGATCCAGACCTACGCTCATGAAACGCTTATGTGCGTAGCGTATTTACGCCGGCGTACCTCCGATGCACTCCGCTCGGCAATCCCCTTGGTCATATTTACTTTTGCCGTCTTACGCTCAGCAAAACCTACCCTAACTTTTCTGAGCGTAACTGCGGGCGTCCGTAAGCTCATTGCGTAGTTACAACGCTTAGCACGCCCATACTGTACGATTTAAATGCCTCGCCCCGTCCTCGGTGCATAATTACGGATTTCGTATGGCAGGCACGCCCCCTCCAGCGTATGTATGAAGCTGTTACGATTAAGGCCCATACGCTCAGTTTCGGGTTTAGGGACGGGTGCATGGGAGGATGGAGTGGGACCCGGGGGAAGGGCACCAACATTTCTGGTATCACAGAGCAATGCAGGAGGGAATGGTTTCAAGAACTAACACCACCTAAAAATCATTTTATTCCAGCATTTCCTTCATCTGGAGCAAAAACTGAGAATTTGTTCCCAGGATGTGATGCAGAAAGCAACTTGGCTCTCTCTGCGGCAATGGCCTGCATATTGCCAAACTGGCTACTGATATGGACGTTAAACCTTGATGAGTAACCACCAAATTCAATCAAAGCTGATTTTCCAGCACTTCATCATTTTCTGAAGTTGGAAAATAAAGAATATTGAAGTTCTTGTCACGCCAGACACAGCCGTACACGTATCTCCTCAGCATTTATTAGCACCAATAGACGCCTTAACACAACCATATCGATCACTGAACATTGCAGAGATCCACGATTCTTGTTAGCCCATATTTGGAAAAAATAGTAAATGGTGATTGAGAGGACGGTGACAGGAGTAAAGACCTCCGCACGCGATGTCCTGCGATAACTATGGGCTGGATCCTCAGTTATGCTAAGGGGGGACGTTTTATGATCGATATGATTGGAAAACGCCCTCTTTTGGTACTGAGGTCCATGCCTGGGCGCCACAGTACCAGATCCGCCCGTCCTGGTAGGGAATAAGCTGGCGGGTTGGGCAGGGCCAGGGCAGCCGCAGCGTTCCACCGTCTATTTAATGTCACCCGTGATGTCACATATGGGTGGAGTGCCGCAGATCGGCATTAACTGCGGGCCAATCGGCAGGGACCTCCCATTAGCGGGCAAAGCGCAGCTCTAAGCAGTATCGGCGGTAGGATACCTGCTGCTGCAGAGCTAAGGTCAGTATCGGCGGCCCCCATCTCTCTGCAGGCTATTCCTTCCCCCTCCCCGAGGGCGGCCCCCATCTCTCTGCAGGCTATTCCTTCCCCCTCCCCGAGGGCGGCCTCCATCTCTCTGCAGGCTATTCCTTCCCCCTCCCCGAGGGCGGCCCTGGTGGTGGGAGGGAACTGTAAGCGGAAGCACTTCCACTCTATGGGAAGGAAGGGCCGGCTTCAGCCCCTATATACGATCTATATTTCCGCACTGGGAGCTGAATATGTGGTCATTACCTAACATTTGCACACGCGGCGTTGGGGTGGAAATTTTAAGGTCGGGGTTAGCTGACGTAACTATCCTACAAGCATGGGGATCAGTGGCCATCCGTCTGTGTGTGTTTGTAATGTATGTGTACGTGTTTGTAATGTATGTGTGTGTGCGTGTGTGCGCGTGTTTGTAGTGTATGTGTGTGTGCGTGTGTTTGTAATGTATGTTTGTGTGTGTGTGTTTGTAATATGTGTGTGTGTGTGTGTGTGTTTGTA
>WWET01002149.1:9822-25153 GCA_011038615.1 Limnodynastes dumerilii
TGATTGGCTGCCTTTCTGCCTGTCAGGAAATCGTCCCCAGCGTTGCTGCAGGACGTCTCCCACTGACACCAATGGTGACTGTGCCCGGGGCTGAGAACGGACCACAGCCCCCCTACCCCCTCACATAAAAAATCTCCAGACTCTAAACCTCAATAAAACACATAAATAAAGGGAAGGATTTTTAAAAGGTTTTTTTTGTTTGTTTGTTTGTTTTTTTTAATGACCAGCAGTGATGCACATTCCCAGGTCCCTCGTCAGGTCTGGGCCCGGGTAATTAGTACCCCCTCCCTCCCCCCTCTCGGCGGCACTGTATATATATATATATATTTTTTTTTTATTTATTTATTTATTTCTTTATTTTTTCAAGCAGCTCAGAAATTTACATTAACAATTTGTAATTGACAATGAAAGATATATTTCATAATATTGGAGTATACCCAGAGCTTAACAAGATGTAACCACAAAGAAACACATGTCTAGAAATATACTTGAAAGTAAAAGTTATCATAAATCAAAAATTGCAATCAAATGATTGCAAGGACAGACACTTCTGAACATTTATATATACAACTCAAATATTTATAATGTAATTAAATACATTTCAGAATGTTCAATAAGTTTATAACCCAGTGAGCTCAGGATAAACCATATTATGTTTCTATTTCTAATGGCTTCTACATTTTCTATTTTTTCTGTGAAATCCTCCTCTCCTTTTTGATGGCTGTAAATTTTAGCCCTATGGGGTCACTTCTGTAGTGTTCCAAAAAATGCAAGGGCATGCTATGGTTGGTCATACCTTTTTTGATGTTATGCACATGCTCAGCTGCTCTGGTCCCCAAATTCCTTATGGTGACCGCAAGGACACCTCTAGAAGGTAAATAGCCCCTTAATCTTATATCTTTTCTTTGCAAACTGTATCATTGTTGTTTATTTTTTGAGTACAGTAAAAAAATGCATTTTAATACTATCATTGCATAAAGATTGTAACTGAAACTTCAATTCTAATTATAGCAGTTTGTAACCCTTTCAAACATATTACACAACCCTGTACTTGTAGAACAAATTTGGAGACATAACAGCAGAGAGCTTACTGCTTTGTGCGAGTACACCACATGCCTTTATTTAATCCCATCCAGATGTAACATTTACTTGTGCATGTGGATTGAGGATGCAGGATGTGCTACCATTTGTGCTCAGATCTGGATCAGGGCCAGTAAGCTCAGAATATTTGGAAGCATTCCATACCTAACAACTACCAAAGAACAGCACACTATACCCATATGTGACCAGCTCGTTTTCTGGCATTAAAGAATTCCTTTATTAACTTGAAATGTATTAACTTTTATTTGGGCATAACACACATCAATACATTGCACAACCAAAGACAAGAGGCGGGTGGGGCTGCTGATACAGCGCTGTGTCAATGGAATGAGTATGAAAATAGGGACTAAAATATTATGAGTAAATAAATAAATGGATGTAATTGTCTGAGAATTACAAAAAACAATTAATGACTGAACCAGATATGATACAAATATAATATGAATAGTGATAACAATGAAATGCTAAACTCAATAGGAGACAACTCATAATGCAAACCAACGTGTAGAGAAAAAAAAAATTTACAATAATGCAAACCGATTAATAATTGAATAAAAAATGATACAAATATGATAAGGATGATGATTACAATGAACCACCCGAATTATTAGAAGACAATAAAGCAAACTGATTAGTAGCTAAATAAATATGCTAAAAATATGAAAGACAACCAGTTAATAGGCAGAGGGTTATATAGGTGAGCAAATATTCAGATCCCTTAAAGATATAAATATAAAAGTAGACACCAGGTATTGTGGTATTATGTCACACTGTCTGTTATATAAATAGTCCACTTTAATAGTCAGAGTCCACAATAGTTCTGAGTTGAAAGTTTCAAAACTAGTGTAAATAAAATCCAATAATATAGGGCAGCCCCTCTTCACATTATATTGTCCATCTCTTTAAGCTGGGATATTGGTACCTCAAAATAATAAAATAACAATAATGAATGATCTAATATGAAAGTACAAATAATAGTAATATTTATTAGTTAAAAGACACAATAAAAAATTAATAAGCAGCATAAAGTGAAGTCCAAAATGTGAAGTCAATAAAAACAAGACTGCCGGCACACATGCCGCACTTCCCTTGGTGCTCTGAAGTTTTTCCTGGGCAGCTGATGGTGATGTCAGGAGCAGCTGGAGGAGGCGGTAGCGTGGATTCGGTGTCCAGGTAACCAGCGACGCATTTCAGGAACTGTACGGGTCCCTTTCTCAAGCTGAAGGTAAGTGTGTGGTGTGAGAGGGGCTGGCTCTCTTAAGGAGGAAACGGAGGTGTGTCCTGATGATTGGCAGGACCATAGACACGGCGCGCATTACATACATGCATGAAACAACTCATAAATAATAAGCGAACAAGTGTTGATGATATCACTCACAACAGCCAACAATCATACAAATAACGACACCGACAACTTTATTGGATTTAAAATGGGGGCATAGGTTTTATTGAAATAAATTATTTATTCTGTACTAAATGATTTCTTGACTATAGAATTTAGGGTTGAGACCAGGTGGCAAGTAGAATCCGTGTGTGTCACCTCCGGAACTTAAAGGACAAATGATATTGTCAACCAAGGCGCCCCCACCACCCTAACCCGTTCCCCCGGCTCCACCCTTCAAAGTGCACACCTCCTTTAGATAGAAGGAGGCAAACCAGGTTCCCGTCGCTAAGGCGGGCCACCTGTCGATTAATAGAAGGGTGCGCCTCTGCTTGAGATATTTCTCCCCCTGTTTTTGCGCCAAACATATAAATGGTGACACACCGTCTACCGCCTACCTATGCCCCGTCTGAAAAGGAAAATTAAGTTAAAATGCATCCTAACCACTAGGGAGGGAGGGAGGGAAAACGACACTTCAAAGAGACAGAGCCCTGCCCCTTAACCACTTATATAATCTAAGTCACCTGACCTAACTCAGCCCCCCTACCTTATCAACAGCCTATCACTAATGATAACAACTATCTAACTATAACCTTCCCAAACTAGGTTGTCTCCTGTGAGTGCTATCTCAACCCGTCGCTTATCTTGCCTCACATTTATGCAATGCTCGTCCTCATTAAACAACTGAAACCATAAAGTGTGTACGCTGTTCTTGATTATAACAACTTCGGAGGGGTCTGTGTGAATGCATGTGAAACGGGACAAGTGTGTGAGACTTAAAACATAGAAGGAATAAAACAGGGGCTAATGAATATGATGAATATCATTGGATAAGTATTTAGTTGTAAACGGACAGAAAAACATGTTTATGGTAGATAAAAGGAAAGGAATTGATGATAGGACCAATTGTATAATAAGAGGATAAGCGCTAATAAATGTATACTGCGCACATTAAGGAAGGAGAGTGGTGAGGTTGTGAAGTGACTTATCCTATGTCCATATGGTAGGCGTATTAAAGGAAACACTGAGACAATATAAGGGTTAGTAAAGGTAGGAAATGATATATGCACGGTAAAGAGTTGTCATATGTAAAAAATAATAAGGGGGAGAGGTGTATGAAATGATAGAGGATGGCATGGGTCAATGGACAGGAATGTATTGCTGTCTGAATCAGGGGCGTTTTAAGACGTGAGGGGGCCCGTGTGCAGGATTTGCACATGGGCCCCCCCCCCCCCCCCCCGCCCCCGCCCTCCCCGCTCCCCCCCTGTCCCTTACCTGAGACATGACTGCCCAGTTTTGTGGGCTGAAAAGGGGCGTGGCTTAACGGGCCCGTTAAGTCCCGCCCCTTTTTCACACCTCGAATCGGTACAGTCCCCCTGCAGGGGAAGGGGGACTAAGTTGGCGTCTATTTCTTCCCTCCAGAAGATATTAGAGGGAAAAAATAGATACTGAATGGCCCCCCTTCCCCTGCCAACCCAGGGTGCAGGATGCATGCCACAGGGCCCCCTGTTCTGAGGGGCCCGTGTGCACTGCACACCCTGCACCCATTATAGATACGCCAATGGTCTGAATGATGGATAAGCAGGGGTACATATGAGGGGAAAGCAGATATGAAATTAGAGATATTATGAATATGATGAGTAAATGGTAGGTGAGGATAAGGGTATCCCCAGGGGGGAAGGGGACGGGATGGAAAAAGACATAATAAAAATGTGAGCTGGATAGTAGTACCAATGGATCTACGTTGCATGGGGACTAAACTAAGGGGAGAGGGAGGCGAGAGGAGAAGGGAGAGAAGCACATCAAAGAGAGGGGAGGACCCATGGTTGGCCACAGAGGGAGAGCTCTGGAAAAGGGTATCCTCTACTCTCCACAGTATGCAGTATTCCCAGGAGGTCCCCCAACCTGGTACTAACCGACTTCATAAATATTAAAATAAACAATCTCAACAATAAACAACTGGGAGATATACTGGATGGTAATGCACGTACAAACCCGGGGAGCACTTAGGAAAGGTCATTCCCATCTGAAGCAGGTTGTGGCTCCAGGGTGAACAGCTGATCACCTTCCTCACACTGCTACTACTGCTGCCGGCACTGTGAACACCATTGGTGCTCCCCAGGTTTGTACGTGCGCAGCCATTGACACTGTTTATTTTAATATTTATGAAGTAAAGTTTGTGTTTTAATTACTTATCTTGTTACCTTTATTGGAAGGGTAAAGACAGTGGAACACCTTTACGTTTATTCTCCTCATTTTACTTTAACAGACTCCCTTAGATCTTATGCTGATCTTACTTTTAGCATTGTATGCATTGTTGGATACAAAGTTGGTTATATATTTATGAACTTTAATAGAGATTTTAAGGACTATACAAATTTCATTTTGATGTTACTCATAAGTGTATCAGACTTCCTTTGTTATAAGAGTTTTGTTTATTCCCTTACCATCAGTACCAGTATACACACTTCTTGTTTTGGAGTTGGTAATGATCCAACGATCTACTACATTTTAAAAATGTTCTACATTTATTATTTGGTTTACACAGAAATTTTCTAATCTATATATGCAAAATAAAATAATATGCATTCAATTCTCCCTTCCAATAGCACTCTCATCTAATTTCAAAATCTTAAGACGGATTTCTCTCTCATTTTGTACCATGCTGTGTGTCGAAAATATTGGTGAATTTATGATTTGATTGGACCCAGCAATGCCTCAATAAAACTTATCCACACCTTTATGAAGTCATCAGGTCTTATTGATGGATGCCTCCAAACAGTTCATTTAAAATATGTGGTATAGTTTTGAATTAAATAATTGAAGTGTGGGCAGGGCAGAGTGTATCCACTGCTGAAAAATAAGTTTTCAGGCAGAAAACAAGAATTTTTTTTACTATCTCCTGGCAAATACAAGGGTATCCACTTTGGTGTTAAAAGAACATAGTCTAGCAGGTGCATATAAGTATAGCTCTGAACCATTTTCAGATGCAGTTACTTTTTTCTGTGAGACTCATGTGGAACCTACGCTTTGGTGATAGGCATTCTCTATGGAAGATGTTTAAGAACATTTCCTGGTAAGTAATGACAGTAAGAATGGTACATGAGTATTTAAGAATTTGTAAAAGAGTTTCCATACTAAGGTCGGAAATATTTCTAACCCATGACCTACACCTTTGTGTTCTACTAAGGCATGCAATATGCAATAAGATCTGTAAATGGCTTTGCTTCCCTGGGATGAGTGGGCCAAATCATTATCAATATCATTCTTCCAATCCTGTGGAGTAAAAAGACTAATGGTCAGATTTACTAAAAATAACTTGAAAAAGGACTTCCGTCCGAAACGCGTTGTCGCTTCAGACTACGATCCTTCCTGCTTCTTCCTGCCGTCTGCACTGTGACTGTGGTCACTTACATCGTGGACACCTCCCAGGACTTGTTTGTTTCACCTCCGGACCTCTGATCAGTACAACGCGGAGTTAGGCTTGATTAAGGGAAGTTCCCTGATAATTTTTAGATCTTTTGTTTTATTTGTTTTAAAATGTTTATAATAGAAGAATAAATGGTTTATTAGTGTTTATGGTTCTTTTTCCTTTTAGGAAAAAAAGGACAAAGGAAATAAAGTGGAATTGTTTAACCAAATACAGAGCGGTCTCCCTATTGATTCTATTGCCACTTTTAAAATTATTATTGGACTCATTATTTTATTTGTCTTGTTCTTTGAGGTATATATTTATTGTTTATGCATATATACATTTTTTACAATCCTTTTGTTGTTGATATATAATTGTTTAAACACTGGAATAGATTTTTATAGTGTGTCAATTTGGTATATTTATTTAATTGTGGTATATTTAATATAGGTTAGTTTTACCGGCACCAATATACACACACACACACACACACACACACACACACACACACACACACACACACACACACATCTTTTGACTAGATTTACTAAGTTGCGGGTTTGGAAAAGTGGAGATGTTACCTATAGCAACCAATCAGATTCTAGCTCTCACTTTCCTGTTACATACTAGAGAATGTTAGCTAAAATCTGATTGGTTGCTATGGACAACATCTCTTTTCCAAACTCGCAGCTTAGTAAATCTGGCCCTAACTATCAATGGAACATAATATTTAGCTTGATGAGCATAAAATATATGCAAAGATGGTCATTTATATTTTTCAGGGTTTTGTGTAGCAGTCAAAGGCTGCTCTGCTCATTGATCCACCAAAGCTTTAAACTTGTCTATTCCTTCAAGTGCCCATTGATCAAAGAGGTATAATGCAGTTCAATTTTTAAAACCCAGAATATCTAACAGGGGGAGAAAAGTGAGCGTGATAGATGTAATTTTTGCTTTTCCCTTACCACCCTTCAGGTCCATCATGTAGACATTAGCGCTGGCTTATCTAATAATTCATTTAAGAGTTCTGATCTGGATGTGTGTAAAAATGCTACTAGCCTTTTATCAGTAAAGAATGTCTTATCTATCTCTGCATTTGTATAATTGTCTGTATGATGCAACCAATCCTTAATTATTCAAACTAAACTAGCTTGGCTGAACAATTTCAGATCAGGAAAGTATATTACACCATTTCGCACACTCTGTTGTAGTTAAAGAAACTTATTTTTGGAGGTTTGTTGCCTTAGATAAACTTTTGAAAGGAGGCTGAATTAATTGTTTTCTCATCTTCTTTCATTATTATGATTGCAAAACCTGCAAAGGATATAATAATGGTGAAACTTATCATCTTGAGAAGGTTTGACCTTCCCAAGTCTGAAAGGGTTAGTTTCTCCCATCCCTTTAACTCTTGTAACACCCTTTTAAATAAAGATATAGAAAAAGAATCAGCGCTGAAGGAATATATATACCTCGCAATTAGATTCACAATCTCCAGCTGCTATATTGAGGGAGACCACCCCTACTAGGTACAAAAAACAAGAATAGAAAAAAGCGCTAGGAGATTATGAATATAGCAAATGTTTATTCAATAAACTTAAATTCTTAAAAACCACTAATCATATAACATGATTTAGTAAGATAAAAAACAAGAACAGTAAAATAATACAATATAATAGCCACAGTAAATATTCAAAATTAGGCTCCGTAGTAATCAGAAAACATCCAATTAGAAAATATATCAATGAATATTAGGCAATATGCAACGTTGCAAGTCCTGTATATTACTGGATAAAGCACACATCAGTAGACAAGTGGAAAAGATAATGTATCAGATGTAGTTGAGGGCACTTGTAGTTATTTATGGCATCATGCTGAAAAAATTCAAGTCACGAATAGGCAAAAAGTTGCTAATTAAAGCACCATATAGCGATCCAGATGATTATAGAAAAGGATATATTCAGCACAGTGTTGGATATAGTGCAAGAAGTAAATAAACTGGCTGTGCCAAAGAATAATTACCACCTCTGTTTAGGCAACGATCTGGGTCTCACTCCTGTTGATATGTCCAATGGAGTCAGCGTCTAAGGGCTCTATATTTGGAGGCTGTGCCGCTACAGTAGTCGTTCCACTGTGCTTGTGGGCAGAAAGTGCAGTGCTTATACGGCTGTGTTTGGATGCCGTGGTTCTCTAGTAGCAACTAGGCATAAAGTAGCTCTTTTGGAAGACTGTGCTTTAAGCGGTGGTGAGCTGCGTGCCAGCGCAGCTATAATCGCCGTTCCAATCGTGCTGGTGCCAGAGGTGTCAGATGGAAGATGTGCCAATAACAAATGATGTAAAACGGAGCTGTGGCAAGAAGCTCTTACGCGTTTCTCCTTCTAAAAGGTTTCTTCAGAGAGCAAGTAACAGGTGTGTCTGTCCTGGTTTCTTAAATGTTCGTTCCACAGGTGCTGCATAATTATCTCATTCACCTCCGTTGTTATAAATTACATATGAAACAGTAAAAAGTTGAAATAGCGGTTTACAATAGTTTTACATTCATATTCATGATACAATTGTTGCAAAGATTCTGGATTGCTATATGGTGCTTTAATTAGCAACTTTTTTGCCTACTTGTGACTTTAATTTTTTCAGCATGATGCCATAAATAACTACAAGTGCCCTCAACTACATCTGATACATTATCTTTTCCAATTGTCTACTGATGTGTGCTTTATCCAGTAATATACAGGACTTGCAACGTTGCATATTGCCTAATATTCATTGATATATTTTCTAATTGGATGTTTTCTGATTACTACGGAGCCTAATTTTGAATATTTACTGTGGCTATTATATTGTATTATTTTATTGTTCTTGTTTTTTATTTTACTAAATCATGTTATATGATTAGTGGTTTTTAAGAATTTAAGTCTATTGAATAATTATTTGATATATTCATAATCTCCTAGCGCTTTTTTTCTACTCTTTTAAATAAAGGATAGTGAATAGAGATTATGGGACTGATCCAGACTTAATAACAACAGCCAATTTATGCATGCAGCATGCATAAATCTGGCTGTAGGAACGCACTGCGAATGCGAATGGCAGAAGTTATGCATTGTAACTCTGATTGTACATAACTTGTACATAACACCATAGAATAGGGCAAAACGTCCCTACACAAGCTGAAAATATGCATTGTGGGAGGGCGAAGGGATTTAAATTGTACAGTATGGGCTGGGTTAGGTACTTAGGTATGTCAAGGCATTACATACGATCAGAGATATGCAAGAAAAAGTTAAGGTAGGGAACACGTAAGTCAGTTAAGTTACATGCTTGCAAGGGAAGTTCAAGGGGCAGTGCATTAAACTTAGAAGTGTGTAACTCGGACACGCTTGTGTACATAACATTACTTTAAGTCTGTATTAGGCCCTATGTGAACATAGATTTTTCAGACTTCAGACCCCCAGTTAGGTGAAAGATGTAGTGACCATTACATCTGAAAAGAGGAGCTCCATGTTGGTTTAGTGATAACAGAGATTCATAGCAACAGTTTCATCCTGATTAATAGTAAACCAATACAAGTAAAAAGGTTTTATCTAAAATTCTACTAGGATATTCCTCCGGGTTAAATATGTATTAAAGGTGATCATAGACAAACGCTATTATATTAGTTGGGTGCCTGTAGTTATGACCTGAAAATCTTGCATGTATTAGAGAAAGTAAAGGGTCTAGTGCTAGGTTAAAAAGTATTTCCATTCGCCACTACAAATAGCACATTTTCACACCGACAGCATTACCACACACATTACCACACATTACCACACAGACAGCCGACAGCTATTTGTCGGCTGTCTATATTTCGAAAATTTGCTTAAGTAGAAAATTGTTATAATGAAAGGGTAAGTATGCCAAAAGATTATTTCAGCAACTTACCCATTCATTACATCGACAGCTTTCCAAAGCAAGACCCGGCGCAACATCCAACAGTGCCCATTGCACGGCTGGACAGGCTAGTGGACTTAGATGTGGGGAAGGGATGTAGTATAGAGGGGGAGTCTAAGGGTTCCGCTGTGGGGAGGAGATGGATCAGAGAAGGGGATGGTTAGGGTTAAGCTGCAGGGAATGGAGGGTCAGAGTAATGGAAGGGGAGGGTTATGGTGAGGACTATCATGCTTCTCCAGCCCCCCACCAGTATTCCCCAACATGTGTCTCCAGCCCCCCAGTATTCCCCATCATGTGTCAGCCCCCCCCCCAGTACTCCCATCATGTCTTCAGCCCCCTCACTATTCATCATCATGAGTCTCCACCCCTCCCAATATTCCCCATCATGTGTCTCCAGCCCCCCCCTCGGTATTCCCCATCATGTGTCTCCAGCCCTCCAATTATTCCTCATCATGTGTCTCCAGCTCCACCAAGTATTCCCCATCATGGTGGGGTGTTATTATTGATAGTCATCACATGACGGGAAAAAATATTCCACATCATTTGTCTCCATCCCCACTCCCAGTTTTCTCCATCATGTATTTCCAACCCACCCAACCAGTATTCCCCATCATGTGTCTCCAGCCCCCCTAGTATTCTCCATCATATGTCTCCAGCCCCCCCGGTATTCCCCATTGTCACGTTCAAGGGATTAGTGGGATCTGTTGAGTAGGTGTAAATTGAAAGTTAGCTGGTTTAATGAAGGACGGGTGCATACAGAAATAAAGAGTAAACAATCACAGTGAGTAGTCCTGAAATCAAAGCGAGTAGAGGGGCAAAGGGTAATGGGGTGCACGTGGTTGGGAAAGGCTTTATGCAAACTGGGAACACTGAACAAGAGAGGCAAGGTTGCTGTAGCTGGAGAGTTGGAGATGGATCGGAGTAGCTGGTTGGATCCCGGTAGCTGTAGCGGGAGAGCTGGAGCTGGATCAGAGTAGCTGGTTGGATCCAGGTAGCTGTAGTTGGAGAGCTGGAGCTGTATCAGAGTAGCTGGTTGGATCCAGGTAGCTGTAGCTGAAGAGCTGGAGCTGGATCGGAGTAGCTGGTTGGATCCGGGTAGCTGACTGAATCAGGATAGCAGATTGGATCAGGATAGCCGACTGGATCAGGATAACCAACTGGATCAGGATAGCAGACTGGATCAGGATAGCAGACTTGATCAGAACCAGGCACCTAGAAGACTAGTTGTTCTGGCAATGATGAGAGGGTGTTCAGCGTTTAAATAGTGCACCCTGTGCACTGATTGGCTGGAGGACCGGAGCAGGTAAGCACTCATTGGTGGCTCAGAGTCAAATAGGCAAAGCAAGATGGCGGCGCCCATAGTCCGGAGCTTTGCGGCACTTGGCGCCAGAACACCATGCGGGACACTGGGACCAGACAGTGGCAGCAGCAGGGTAAGTAGTGGAGTCTGTCACTGGCAGACTCCGTGAGACCAGAGCACCGGAGCGCCGGTAGAAGACCGCGGACCGCCTGCACACAGTTCGGTAAGTGCGGCACTTGCCGCAATTCGTGATAGTACCGCCTCCTTTCAGGGTGGCCTCTGGACGCCCAATCAGAGTCTTGGCAGGGTACTTGGCAAGAAATTTCTTGACCAATCTGGGCGCATTGACATCAGAGGCACGGATCCAGGCTCGTTCCTCAGGTCCAAACCCCTTCCAGTCTACCAGATATTCAATGTGACCATGGCAGGTTCTGGAATCCACAATCTCTTTGACTTCAAATTCTCCTTCCTGTGTGCCCGAGATTTTGGATGGTCTCTTAATTGGTGAAGAGTACCTGTTAAGCACTAGGGGTTTGAGTAAAGAGATATGGAAGGAATTGGGAATCTTGAGGTAAGAAGGAAGATCTAACTTGTAAGCTACTGGGTTGATGACCTTACTGATTTTAAAAGGCTCAAGGAATCTTGGGGCAAACTTCATGATGGGAAATCTAAGACGTAGGTTCTTGGAGGACAACCATACTCAATCCCCAGGATGAAGAGAAGGTATAGCCTTCCTTTTACGGTCCGCATGGAGCTTGTATCTCTTGAATGTTTTTAACAAGGCAGATCTTACTTTCTTCCAGATTTGGGAGAACTTCTCCAACGAAGAGACTGAAGCAGGAACAGACTCGGCTGGTAAGAGAGAAAAGGGTGGTACTCTTGTTTGATGACCATAAACCACTTTAAATGGTGTATCGTCCAGGGACTCGTGGTAATGGTAATTGTGGGAGAATTCCGTCCAAGGTAACAGATCCACCCAGTCATCTTGTGAAGAAGAGACATAGAGTTGGATGAATGTCTCCAAATCTTGGTTTACACGCTCAGTTTGGCTGTTTGTCTGTGGGTGATAAGTAGTTGAAAACTTGAGATTGACACGAAGACTCTTACAGAGAGCTCACCAGAATCGAGCGGTAAACTGCACGCCTCTATCCGAAATTATCTCTTCCAGACAGCCATGAAGACAAAACATTTCTGAGATGAAGAGTTGAGTTAAGGTTGGTGCAGAAGGTAATCCCTTGAGCGGGACAAAGTGGGCCATTTTCGAGAATCGGTCCACAATGACCCAAATGGTGTTGAACTGAAGACACGGAGGTAAGTCTGTGACAAAGTCCATTGACACAGACTGAGAATAGACAGAGGTTGTAGTGCTCCCAGGGGTGGTCTCCGGGGTGTTTTATGCAGTGCACAATGGGAACATGCATTTACAAATAAGTTTTTGTGATGCCTGCATGCCCAGCTAATCTGGACATGTGAGCCCATGTCATGAGCATTTTTCTGAGGGACAGTGGTACGCATGTTTTACCGACAGTGGCACGAATGTTTTACCTGCAGGAATGACTTGAGTACTGGTCATCACGATTGGGTCAAGAATGAGGCGGTTCTCATCAACATCTTCAGAATTGTCTGGACAAGACATCGGCCTTGACATTCTTTGTGCCTGGATGGAAACGGAGCTGTAAATTAAATTAAAGAAGAGAGACCACCGAGCCTGGCGAGGGTTGATACATTGAGCGGTCTTGAAATACAGAAGATTTTTTAAATCGGTTTAAACGATGATGGGATGAGCTGCTCCCTCCAGGAGATATCTCCATTCCTAAAGAGCCAATTTCATGGCGAGTAACTCTTTCTCCCTGATGGTATAGTTCTTCTCCACAGGTAGAAATTTCTTGGAAAAGAACCCACATGGGTGAGTTTGACCATCTGAGAACTTTTGTGACAGAACCGCTCCAACACCCTCAGATGAGGCGTCGACTTTCAGGAAAAAAGGTAAGGTGGTGTCAGGTTGCCTGAGTATCAGGGCAGTAACAAAGGCTTCTTCAATTGGTGGAAAGCTTGCTGACTTGATGTTGGCCATTTTGTAGGATTGGACCCCTTGCGGGTTAAAGAAGTGATGGGTGAAATGACCGTAGAATAATGCTGAATAAAGGGTTGGTAGAAATTGGCGAAATCAATGAATCTCTGGGTGCTTCTTAAAGTTTTAGGCTGTGGCCAGTCCAAGATTGCCTGAACTTTAACCAGGTCCATTTGGATCTGGGTCCCAGATAAGATGAAGCCAAGAAATGGGACACTGTCAGCTTCAAAGGTGCATTTCTCTAACTTGCAATAGAGACGGATTTTCCGCAGGCGAGACAGAACTTCTTTGACCATCTGACGGTGAGTGGTCAGATCTTGGGAGAAAATTAATATATCATCTAGATATACCACCACCGAAATGTTCAGGAGATCTCGGAAAATTTCGTTCACGAACCCTTGGAAGATGGCGGGGGCGTTGCTCAGGCCAAAAGGCATTACCAAGTACTCGTAATGCCCATCACGAGTGTTGAAGGCTGTCTTCCACTCGTCTCTATTCTGAATCCGAATCAAGTTGTACGCCCCTCTGAGGTCCAGTTTCGTGAAGATCGTTGATCCATTGATTCGGTCAAACATTTCAGGGATTAAGGTCAAACGATACCGGTTCTTAATCTTGATGGCATTTAATCCCCGGTAGTTTCTACATGGATGGAGCCCCCCCCGTCTTTCTTCTTTACAGAAAAGAAGCCGGCAGGAGAGGAGGAAGAATGGATGAAGCCCCTGGTGAGGTTTTCCTGAATGTACTCGGTCATGGCTTGCATTTCAGGCAGAGACAGTGGGTAGGTTCTTCCTCTAGGAGGCGAAGTTCCAGGTACAAGGTCTATAGGGCAGTCTCAAGGACAGTGTGGTGGTAGGATTTCAGCTGACTGCTTGCTAAACACGTCTTTAAACTCCTGGTATTGCTCAGGTAAGTTAAGTGATGGCAAGACAGTGGGGCTTCACTGGAAAAAGACAGTTCGAAGTTTCATTGAACAGGTTTGGTGAGTGATGGTACCACCTGGAATTCGGCTACCATCTACGGCTGTAAGGTAAGTGGGTACAGAGAGTTCCTCAGTAGGAATTTTCAGTGTTTTCACGATGTCCAGAGAAATTAAATTTTCATCAGCCCCAGAATCTAAAAGGGCTGTGAGGTTGGTGTGTACAGAGTCCAGACAATGGGCAAGGTGCAATCTTTGGCTGTGGAGGAGCGAAGTGGCACTCATAACTCAGGCTCCTCAGACTTAGTTAGGAGTGCACATTTCCCAGGCACTTAGAACATTGTAGGCGGAAATGTCCAGATTCCCCGCAATAGAAACATAAATTGTTTTTTGTACGTCTTTGAACTTCTTGATCAGTGATGCGAGACTTTCCTAATTGCATAGGTTCTTCAGACGGAAACAGTGAACTTCTTGAACGAGTGAGCAAAGGAGTCCTTGGTCAGTAGGCCTCTTTCCTTTCGGAGGCTCTCTCATGATGCCGAATATCCACACGAGTACAGGTAGTGATTAATTAATTCAAGGTAGTTGGTAACTGGGAAGAAATCAAATTATCTTTAATGCGATCTGCCAATCCATGCCAGAATATAGATACAAGAGCTTCCTCTCCCCATGATAACTCTGAAGAAAAGGTCCGGAACTGCACAACATACTGACCCACGGTCAGATCCTTCTGGCGTAGGCGCAGGATGTCAGTGGTGGCAGAAGTAGAACGCCCTGGGGTGTCGAACATGACCCGGAAGGTTTCCAGAAAACTGTCCAGATTGGATAGCATGGGATCATTCTTCTCCAGAAGAGGGGAGACCCAGTCCAGGGCCTGTCCACAGAGCAGGGAAATGATGTACACCACTTTAATGCTGTCTAAAGGGAAGTTCTCCAGTTGGAGTTTGAAGTGGAGTAGGCCCAAATTCAGAAAGCCTCAGCATAGTTTGGGGGCCCTATCATACTTGGCTGGAGTTGACAATGGTTTACAAGGATTTCCAGAAGAATTTCTAGATGAAGAAGCAGGATTTTGGTGCATTACCGTATGTTGGAATGTTCCAACTTAATTTGCCAATAGCCGACTGGATCATCATGTGTCTCCAGCCCCACCCCCTGTTTTCCCCTACCCCCTGTAGCTCCTCGGAGTCTGTGCACCAGGACACCAGCATGGTTTAGAAGTTGCAGCTGGA
>WWET01002149.1:31484-49418 GCA_011038615.1 Limnodynastes dumerilii
AGGCGGCCATACGCTCCTGTGTGAGCGTATGGCCCCTTCCTTACTCCGGCTGAAGTTAGGGTAGCCTTCAGCCGGCATAAGGAAGGGGCCATACGCCCGCACAGGGGGGGTATCAAGGTAAGTGAACGCCGATACGCTGTGCTTTAGTAAGCACAGCGCATCGGTGTACCTCTGGATCAGGCCCATAGACATAGTTTTTTAGGTGAAAGGAGGTGTGCCCTGGCAGCCTCCAAGGAAAGTTAGGTAAAGCGGGTAGGCGGGGGATTTAGATTAGGCTGGGAGGGAGGGCTGTGGATTGTCCCTGCATATTTTCCCTCCTTAAGAAGGAAAATACGCACAGTGATTTAAGGTTGCCTATGGCACTCATAAGTGCCATTAGGCACATAAAAACAGGGAGAGGCGGGGGAGGGGTCCGGAGACGTATGTGTGGATACATGTGTATCTGCATATACAGATCACACACGTAAGTGACAATCCGGTCCATTATGTGATCTAGTTACAATGGGTAAAAAGCCCTATCTTTAAAAGGAGGGTTCAATCCAATGTAAGAAAGGTTGTGAAGCTTCCTCATACAAAGCCTATTTACCATGCATAGCATTGCTACATGTACTGCCTACTATTGGGAGTGCCGTGGGAGGTCCTAACTATAGGATTTAAGTACAAAGGGGCAGTTCTTCCCCTCCACCTGCCAAATTGGGCAGGGGAATAGATTTAAATTTAACAGCATGGGTTTGGATTAGTAGTTACGTTGATCCAAATCTGTAACTTAAGGCTGTCTTATGGAGGTGACAAACAAAAAATAAAGTGGTTCCCCACCAGCCATTGTAATACTTTTAAAAGCAGACATTCACTTTATGTGAAATACATGCACTTATATGTATGCAGATTATTTTTGAAGTTATAGGACCGTATGCAGACTACCGGAAATAGAACATATACGTCTGGAGTTTGGCGTTTTTTGCTACTGCGCATGCGTAGTAAATTTTTTACGTAATCTACGTATCTTTTCCTTACATAGATTGCGTATATGCGGTCTGTGTGCGTATATGTCGGCCGTAGCTCAGGATCTGGCCCAAAGTGTGTACGCTCCAATTCTTCTCCTGATTCTTATGTTATGCAGCATCGTCATTGAGTGCAGTCAGGCCAAGACTGAATGTGTGTGTGCAGTGAGGCGATCATTGAGCAGATTGTAGTAAAATTGGACAAATGTGTATCATGGATTGGGTGTCTTATATGAGACCTTGGTCTGCTGTAGGATTGTGTAAACTGTCTTGTATGGAGTTGGATCTGAAAAGGTTTGTAAAGTATGTATATAAAGTATATTAAATAGGTACCAAGCTTTATTGTCAATGCAGTTTCCCTTTGGATGATATTTCATTACATTACAAGGAAAGCTAGGGCCTCAAATCATAAAGATTACAAACAATCATATAGCAAAAACCTTTTTATACAGATTTTTTTATTTACTATACTTCTAGAGACATAATAGGACTGATTCTCAGTTATATTCAAATAGCATTATTGAGCACTAAACATATAAAAAGAAAAAAGACACCTTGCCGCCAGCAGAGTAGGACCTTCTAAATTTAAGCAAAGTACAATACAGCTATGATTACACTGACACAGTTTTGTTAATGTCATAATTAGTTCAATTATAGATCACAAAGCACTTAAAAAAGGTTCCAATTTTTGAGCTTAGTAATCACTAGCTGCCACTTTTCAGCAGACGCATCAGAACTTACATCTCCCATATTAGATGTTCATGTAACCTGCACTTCTGCATCCTTTATATTCAAAAATCTTTATGTAACTAAAATGACCCCCGCAGTTTTTAGATATTCATGTAAATTACATGGTGGCATGGTCCCACAAAGCTGTAGACAGGGGTTTGAAGCTGACAGCGGACTCTGTATGTACTCCTCGGGATATAGTAGTTAGTATGGTGAATGGCTCTATTTCATCTAGGTACCCATTCCCAACAGTGAGCTATGCTTTTCCCAATGAGATGCAACAGGCTTTCAGTTACCTAATAGAAGGGGAAGGTTAGGGTTAGACTATGGGATATGTAGGGTAAAAAATTTGGCTATGTAGGGTTAACATTAGGCTAATAGAAGCAAAAGGTTAGGATTAGCCTGCAGGACATGGAGGGTTAAGGTTAGGCAGATAGAAGGGGATGGTTAGAGTGAGTGTTAAGATACAGATTAGAGGAAAATATTACCTTTCAACGTTGGAGCAATCGGTTTTACTCGCGGTGTTTGTGCTGTCAGATCTGGAACCAATGAAAAATCACTGCTTTTGGCGATGCATTGGAGGAGTATGGTATGCCAAAAATCAGCTATCATGGCGGCGATTATTATTATTATTATTATTATTATTATTATCATTCAAGTGTTCTGGTTTACTACCATATCTAATAACATATTAGTTGGTTAACTGGCTGCAGACAAAATAAATATGTAAGTGTTTGTGTAGACAGATGGGATAAGAACTAATGTGGATGCGTTAATTGAATATCCTCTGTAAGGTATTGTGTTAAATTGTGATACTATACTGTACAGAATTATTGTACCACAAAGCTATCTGAGCCACTTGCCATAAATGTACATGTGTTTCAGTCAGATGTAGTTTCAGGTACTTAGCATTGGCTCTGTTATCTCTGAGGAAAGACTGGAGATAAGTGGCTACCCCTTGGTTTTAGATTTGGATTTGGATCTGGATTTTACAAATCATACAAATCATGTAATTTGTATCTTTTTTCGCCTACAGTATTAGTTACATTAATTTAAGGTAATTCCCAGTGATAATGAACCAACTCAGGTCACAATATTGTTTTCACCAGTACTGGATAAAGACTGCTGTGGCTAAACTAAGCGACAGAGCAGCAGCACAAACACTGGGTAGTGTAAAAGAATATAGCATATCTATGTAGCATGGAGGCATGGCAGGCAGGGTGCTAGTTTAATAAACCATATGAACCTATAGAATATTTTGATTAATTGAGAAATAAAAAGATTAGCAGAAAAAGTGGAAGTGAGTAAAGTAAGTTAGTGCAAGTAGGGAAAATTCCAATCCAGTGAAAATAGAATAATTTCTTGTGAACCCCTGTATAAATGATTGATTATTTGACGCACATGTAAATCCTCTGGGGTTTTCTATTATAATAGAAGATTTGATTAGCAAGCAGGAAATCCCAAGCCTCAGACCAGAACAAGAGATTGGAGGTTGGCTAACAGGCTAATAGTAATTATTATTTTTAATAGTAATTATACCAATACAGCACCACCATGCAACATGGAATTGTCCTTGTTCCCTCCAACCATCCTTATTTATTTATTTCCTTCTGCGTACCCTTTAAAATAAATTTTGTGTCAAGGGGCTGGATCCAGACTTAAGTAAGTGCTTGAAAATAGTTACTCCTGGGCTAAACCGTGTTGAATGCAGAGGGAGTTAAGTTAATTGTATTCTTTGCATGCAGGGATATATTTTGAATTGCTTACTGCACACAGATACTGACCAGCTTTATTATCACACTGTTATTTAGACTTGGGATAGGAAACATCACCTCACAACTCTAATACTGTTTGCAACAGATGAAATATGACTCCCCTGCAATCAACATGGTTTAGCCCAGGAGTAACTTATTTCAAGCACTTACTTAAATCTGGATCAGCCCAAGGTGTCTTCCCAACGGGTGTGGATCCCCGGAAATAACGTCCCTATTTCAATTGGTCGATGACGCATAGCAATTGATCCACGGAGCACCGAACACAGTACTTCAAATGGTAAGTGTTTTAAACTACTCCAACCCTTCCTATATTTCGAACCCTAACCCTCCCCTTCCATTACATTAACCCTCTCTTCCTTTGTTTCTGTGGCTAGCAGATTAACCCCTGCCTTTCATGCATCTGTTTGCATTTACCTATAATATGATTGAGCAACTTCCATTCTGTGTTTGTACTGTTTGTGGGCTTGCCTGGGAGCAGCAGCTGAAAGGGGGAGTTGTTCCACAGCAGCCATTTTGGAGGCTTTAAGGGGTGTCTCCTGAGGTAAGATTGGCTCTCAATTTAAAAACATATAGATATGACCCCACATTTGGACTCTCATTGTTAGAGTTAGGACCACCATATGCAGAAAGGCCTTGATGGTGGCTGGTGGCTTATATATTTGTGGAAATATGTGTAATGGACATTTCTGTGTTTTATTTTACAGATAGAACAGTATAATCTGTTACTGGTTTATGGCAGTGTTGCCGAGGCAATTTTTTTTTCCTTTGTTTCTCTTTCTAGCAGATTAACCCCTGCCTTTCATGCACCTGTTTGCATTTATCTATAAATTAATTGAGCAACTTCCACTCTGTGTTCCTAACCCTCTCTTCCCTGCAGCCTGACCCTAACCCACCATCTCCCGCAGCCTGACCCTAACTCTCCCTCCCCTGCAGCCTGATCCTAACCCTCCCTCCTCTACAGCCTGACCCCTAAACCTCCCTTCCCCGCAGTCTGACCCTAAGCCTGGAGAGGTTACTCACCTTTCCCGTGGTCCGGGTCCTGCGGTAGCAGCAGCAGCGTTTCCATTCTGATTTTTTTTTTTAAATGGAGGGGTATTCGAAATAGGGACATCCTAAAATGAACTTTTGGATGTCCCTATTTCGGAAATCCCTCATTCTATGCAGGGACTGCAACCGCTTCCCACCAGAGGTCCAATGTTCCTCTTTCCAACGGTTAAAGATTGATGAATTCCTCAAATCCAATGTAAATGAACCATATATGAAAAAAAAACAAAAAAAAAAAAAAAAAAAAAAAAAAAACACAAACACCAACCAATTGTGCAATGTATTAAACACTTCTCCATCTGTATAGTAAGATTTTCCACTCACAATTTTTTTCTTTGGTTACAAGTCTCTCAATAATCTTTTATTTCCACAGTTCAGATCAGCATCACTAGAATCCTCAATATGGATTTCAAGGGGAATTGTGAAGAGAAACCTTACACCAGCTACCTTGTGTAGTGCTTCAACCACTTTTCATTCATACGTAAAATATGTCATATGCAAGGGCATAACTATAGGGGGTGCAATAGGTGCAATTGCTATGGAGCCGGCACTTTAGAGGGCCCACTGCCCCGGCAATCACCTCCAAACACTTCTATTGGCGTCACCTCTGCAGTGCAGTCTGTTTTAATTCATATTCAGAACCTATAAAGAACCTATATAACCACTTTTCATTCATACGTAAAATATGTCATATGCAAGGGCATAACTATAGGGGGTGCAATAGGTGCAATTGCTATGGAGCTGGCACCTTAGGGGGGGCCACTGCCCCGGCAATCACCTCCAAACACTTCTATTGGCGTCACCTCTGCGGTGCAGTCTGTTTTAATTCATATTCAGAACCTATAAATCAAGGTGCTATATGTCTGAATTGTTAATAAATGTTATCTGGGCATATGCTATGCAAAACAATGCAAAATACGCTACGTCAATAGAATTTGATGACAAATAAGTACGACTTGGACAATGTTTTATTTATTTTTAAACCATTGGGTCCAATGCAGAGGTCCAAATTTTGCCCTATTTTCTAGTCATCCAAACCCACCCATATTGACATAATCAGCATGATGGAGTCTGTCCATCCACTGTAACTCTCTAATACCGCTTTCACATTACCCTCCCAGAAAAACCCGGTATTTTGTACCCGGATCTTTTCTGGGAGCAGTGCCGTGTCATTTTCAAAACCGCGTTATAAGTCCACCAAAAATCCGGGAAATTCCCGGGTCTGAACCTTTCAGATGACCAGGAATTTCCCGGGTTTTAGTGGATTTTTAGCGCTCTTGAGCATGCTGATGCTTGTAGTGCTACAATCATCAGCATGCCCAAGGATGACAGGGCATGCTAGCACTTGGAGAACCACAAGTGCCATCATGCCCTGTCACCCGTTACAACAACACACAAATGAATACCCCTCCTAGCACCTAAATAAAATATAGGGCCCTAACCTAAAAAAAAATACTACACATTTCATGCCCCCCTAAAAAGAATAAATTACATTTAATACCCTCAAATAATGTAAAAAAAAATGACCGCTAATTGTATAATGTAAAAAAAAAAAGTACCGCTAATTGTAAAATGTTAAAAATACATGTAAAAAAAATAGCATAAAAATAATAATTAAAAATAGTTACTTACCATCTTGATAACGATCCCATCTTGCAAGCTTGTAATCCGTGGAGGAGGTATTAGAAAAATAAAAAACCCTGTGGAATGACGCAACTCATGTCCTGCACCGCAGGACATCCCGACGCTAATGACAGCTCTGCTGTCATTGGGGTGTATTTATACCCTTGGGCAGGCTGTGAGATCACCATGGAAACAGGGGTATAAAGCAGCTCTGCGGAGAGAGACCTGAGTTGGAAAACCCCTTCAAAATTCTGTTATGGGGCCCACAAAGTACTAGTTACGCCCCTGTTCACATGCTCACATTTTCCATGTCTTGAGGTTTTGGCACACCATGAGTCAGTGTTGTCCTTCTGGTCTCTCCTATATGCTCCCCATAATCTTTATCTAATCTCCCGGTGTCATAAGGAAGATTCTAGGGATTCTCCAAAACATATGAAAACATAAAACTCTTATTCAAACAGACAAGGATGGTACACACTAAAAGCACAGCTTCCCTCCAAAAGGTGGATCCGTACCGCAGTAGTTAAGATGCTATAATCTATAATGTGCCTAGGCAATGAAGTACTTTACATCTCACTCCAGGGCCAATGTCAGTGCAACTTTCCAATACCACCAACGTGCTTCAGCTAAGTCTTTTTTTATATGTGCTGTCTGTTCATCTGAGTCCCTTTTTAAAGCATTCATAATGTCAGCAATCCGCATCCTGTCTTTCAGTATAGCTGAGAGCTACACACACACTTGCAGATGGAATGCTGGAGCTTGTAGCACAGCGGTTAGAGTGAGAGCTGCACACACACACTTGCAGATGGAATGCTGGAGGTTACATGCTGCGGTCAGGTTAATATGCACAGGGAGTTCATTAGAGTACACAGACAAAAGGAATATGATAAAGTTCACAGGCACTAGGAATGCTGAAGACACACACAGTGATTCAGGAACTGGGAACGTTGCACTATGGTACTTGTTGCTCTGACAGTGATTTAAATAGGGAGCGTATTGCGCTAAGTGCTTGATTGTTCCTCAGGGAAGCATTGCAGCTCAGCGATCAGATGGCTGCCACAACAAACCAGACCACCTCCAGGCTCTGATTTAGCAATCAGCCAAAGTTCACTGGAGATGTGAGATTAAGTAGGCAGCGCTTGAGGTCCTGGACCAGAGCAGTTAGCAAAACCGATAGAAAGGCTCGTCTGACCTTCGGTCCTAGTGCTCCATGAGTTAAAAAGTAAATTTAGTGGATAAAAAACTCTGTTAACAATAACATATCTTATGGGACGGAATGCACCAATCTTAATCTAAAATTCATATAAATATAAATTATCCACATAATCATACTTTAAAATTAAAAATAAATATTCTCAAGGGTTCAATCAGAATCCATACCCCACATTAATCTGTGCTGTATTCTATACAGTTTAAAAACTCTTCTATTCAAAACAACAGAGACCTTCATAAAGTGACATTTGGCACGGTATGGGTTTGCCCACTCCCCGTGGTGTCCCAGCGAATCTAGAGAGATTCGCTGTGGACCAATGGGGAGGCGGGACATCAGCATGGGATGCCACTGCTGACCAGGAATGGTCAGCGGTGACGGACCAATCAGGGATGACAGCATCGAGCCAGTCAGGGCTTGCTATGTCATCGTCATCATCCCCGTCCCCGTCAGACTGCATAAAAGCAGTCATGGTAGGAGCGAAGTTCAGTCTACGGTGGGAAGCAGAAGGCAGAAGACCAGAGGAGAAGGGCAATGCTCTAGGCCAGAAAAGGCCGGAAGATAGAATACCTCTGACCGGAAGTGATGTCGCCGAAGCAGAAGGAGGCTTGGGACACCTCTGCTGCTTGCCAGACAGTGCTGGCCATGTAAAAGAACTCTTATGCCCCAGGGTGTTTGGTCTGCAGTGCTGACAGTGGGAGCTCCCACCCAGCTCCTTAGAACCATTGGGAACAAGTGTTAGCAGAGGGCCAGGCCTTCTTAGGCCTAACAAGTCCTCCACACACAAATCCCCCCATTTGGTGAGCACCCAGCTCCTCCCCCTTGGCAATAAGTAGCTGGGACTTAATACTGACTTAATACTTAATACTGACTACTCCCTGGCATTACTATGCTGAAGCTGCGTAGTAACGTCGGGCACCATTTTACCGCTAGCCAGCGTAGGTCTGGATCATGCCCCTACACTCATGAAATGCTTATGTGTGTAGCGTATTTACTCCAATGTACCTACGATGCACTCCCATAGGCACTCCCCTTGGTCGTTCTTACTCTTGCCGTCTTACGCTAAGCAATCCCTACCCTAACTTTTCTGATCGTAACCACGGGCGGCCGAAAGCTCCTTGCGTAGTTACGATGCTTAGCAAGCCCATACTTTACGATTTAAATGCCTCACCCCGCCCTCAGTGCATATTTACGAAAAATATATGCCAAGCACGCCCCCTTGATCGTAGTTATGAAGGTGGTATGCTCAAGTCCCATACGCTCAGAATTTCTGAGCATAAGATGAGTGTAACATCTGCCCCGCACATGCGCAGTAAGTACAAATGGCAGTTTTTACGCTTACAACCAATGTAAAAACGAACACAAGCGTAGGTCTGGATCAGGCCCGTAGTGTTAAGGGTACCCTATGGAGGCGGAACTCACTAAAAACCCGTCCAGCCGAAGGGAGTCTTATGGATGTTTCCTTGCTCCGAAAGTAAATTTTCTGATGTCTCTATTTCAAATACCCCTTTAGTTTAGAAAAAAAAATTCAGAATGGGTGAGTATGCCATTTCGTTTTGGAAACGCCGCTGCTGTTGCTACCGCAGGATCCGCACTACAGGAAAGGTGAGTAACCTCTCCAGGGTTAGGGTCAAGGGGCCTGATCCAGACCTACGACCGCAATCGCCCACGAGCGTAGCGTATGTTCGCCCGGGCGTATAAACTTTCACGCCCATAACACTCCCATTGATTGTACCTACTTACGGCGGCTGAACCCTACCCTAAGTTTTTCCAGCGTACGTGCGAATTTTCGGACCGATACGCTGGTCGTACTGGGCTTAGCACGCCCATACTGTACAATTTAAATGGCTATCCCCACCTCTGTGTAGTAACTCCAGCATCCAGACTATCGTCGTACAAAACGCACGCCCCTTGGGCGAAAAATACGCTGAAAATACGCTCGCTGTACGCTCATGTCCTTCAGATGACCGGAAGTTGTCATACTGCACATGCGCAGTGCGTTTTTTTGCCCGAATTTTCGCTTACAATCGGCGTACTATCGCTTGCGGCCGTTGGTCTGGATCAGGTCCAAGGTGCGGGGAAGGGAGGGTCAGGGTCAGACTGCAGGAGAAGGAGTGTTAGGGTCAGGCTGCAGGGGAGGGAGGGTTAGGGTCAGGCTGCAGGGGAGGTAGGATTAAGGTCAGGCTGCGGGAGATGGTGGGTTAGGGTCAGGCTGCAGGGAAGTGATAGTTAGGGTCAGGCTGCGGGGAAGGGAGGGTTAGGGTAATGGAGGGGAGGGTTAGGGTTAAAATTAAGAAAACAGTTGGGGTAGTTTTTTGCCTTACTTTTCGGAGCACCGAATGTTCGGTGCTTCCTGGATCGATTGCTATGCCTTATCAAGACATATACATTCGAAATCCCAACCAGTTCAAAACTGGCTGGGAGAAAACGGCCCTATCAAAATAGGATCGTTCTTTCCGGGGACCCACACCCTAAATACCAATCTGTGAATCCGGCCCTGTGTGTTGTGATAAACTTCTTTATTGTAAAAACCGGTCACAGTGGATAGCGAATAGTGGATACCGGACACTGTGGGAAGCTACTGAGTGAATTAAATGTCTGTGACATCCCATGGTTCTGAGCGCTATTACCTTCACCTACTGCTATATTGATGTTTTAATGTAATTTACATTCACATCAAACCCTGCCCCACTGGGTCAATTTAGTTTGCAGCTAGTTAATCTACCATGTGGTAGGAAACCATCGCAACCGGAGGAAACCCACGTAGACACCGGAAGAACATACAAACGCCACAGAGATAAGGTATACAACGTATGCACACACACCCTATATATACACAACGTATATAAATGCGCAGTTTAAGAAATAGATACTGATATTTCTGTAGTATTACGGCAGACCAGGGTGCAAAGTCTAACTAGGAGTCTGGTCTTCACTACAGCCCCTGATGGTGGGGATACTGTATGCTGGGCTACAGAAATCTAGCAGGTTATGGCCCCTGGCCACCACTTCCACCTAATTCTAATACACCAACACCAAGAAATAGAACACGTAAGGAGGAAAACCGCAGTGAAGGTATGTTAACACTGGTTAGTCAAGATGGAGAGAGCCTAGAAGCAGGGCCGGCAGAATCCGGTAAGTGGGGTAAGCATAGCAGGGGGGCATCAAGCCAGAGAGGCGCTCCCCTCCGCCTGCTATCTCCTACTGAAATATGATGGGCCGCGAATGGGGAAAAATTGTGCGGCACCGACATTCCCTGCTCTGGAGACCGGCAGGCAGCTCATTCAGGAAGTTCCTGCATGAGCTGCCGCAGCAGCTACATAAAGCGGCTGATGTCAGCTGCTCTGTGTAACTGCCTCATACAGTCATACAGGAACTTTCTTCCTGTATGAGCTGCGTGCTGGAGCAGCTCAGACTCAGGTAAGTTAAAAAAACATAAAGATGGGGGGGGCTGGTGGCATATTATGGCTGATTTCATGTAACTCTGTGCAAGTGCATTAGATACTCATACAGGAACCTCCTGTATACACATGGAGGAGAAGAGAGTGCACCACGGAAGAATATTGGGAGGAGGGGGCTGGTGGCACATGATGGGCATACTGGAGGAGGGGGCTGGTGGTACATGATGGGAGTACTGCACGAGGGGGCTGGTGGCATATGATGGCAGTACTGGGAGGAGGGGGCTGGTGGTACATGATGGGAGTACTGGAGGAGGGGGCTAGTGGTACATGATGGGAGTACTGGGAGGAGGGGGCTAGTGGTACATGATGGGAGTACTGGGAGGAGGTGGCTGGTGGCACATGACGGAGTACTGGAGGAGGGGGCTGGTGGCACATGATGGGAGTACTGGGAGGAGGGGGCTGGTGGCACATGATGGGAGAACTGGAGGGGCAGGTGGCACATTATGGGAGTACTGGGGGGGGGGGCTGGTGGCATATAATGCAAGTACTGTGGGACTGGCATAAAGGAAAAGGGCGCAAATTTATTTTTTGCAGGGGGGCGCCAGACATGCTAGCATCGGCCCTGCCTAGAAGAGACAAACAAAAAGCGCTGTTAGAGATATAAAATATTTATTAGCTACTACAATTAAAATAAATATTCCCTGCTGTTCAATAAATAAGATATCAATAAGTTCGATATATAGATATAAAAATTAACACAATAAAGCATGACTCAATAGTTCATACAATTCACAATATCAATTCAGAAATAACAATGTCCACTCCCAGCACATATTCCACCTAAATGACATTGTTGTTTTCCAAACATCTCAATACTAAGTGCCAGAGTAAGCGGACAACAGGCAGACAAGACGTGCTCTGTCGGTTTATGAACTGAACCACCCCCATACCCCCATATTGTCACACAAGAAAATAACCTCCTAATCATGAAAGCTTTACTGCCACTACTATAGGAAAGATTTCCTTCAAGACAAGATTTCGGGTGAAACCCTTGTAAACCCAATGAGCTGGCCAAGGGGCAGCACACCATTCCCCATTAAAATAAGCCCCAAATCCTTTGCCACCCACTGTGTCCGTATGCAACTTGAAACAAGGGGAGACGGCCATACACTGATGCCATTAAAATCCTGAAGGAAAGTTCTCCAGGACATGGCTGGGATTATTTGAATTTTTGCATGCGGCTGGTTAAGTCCACTATTGTTCTTTCCACCCTACGGCAAAAGATTTTTCCCATGGGGGGACTCTGCATGCAAAATGGAGTGAGCGCAACAATGATTGAATTTGGCGCAGTGTCATATGGGAAGATAGCAGAAGCTCATCAATTCCACTTGACTTTGTCCTCTGGCAGCCTACACACCCTGGACCATGTCAATCTCGATACCTAGAAAGGACAAACAAGATTTCAGTCTTTCCGTTTTATCATGTGCAATCGGCACCCCCAGGGAATAAAACGGTATGCAAAGAAAAGAAGAGTTCCACGCAGCACCTGGAGTCCGCAGGTTCAACCACCAAAAATCTTCCAAATAATGAGCCACCACTTGACATCCCGTGCCCCCAACCAAACACCAGTTTAAAGTAAATATCTCCCCCCCACCCATTTTTGCCTAATCCCTCCCGAGGTGGCATTACGCTTTTTATCCAAACTGGTATGTAGATTGCGTAAATTACCTTCTACACATGCGCAGTAGGTCCTTTACTAAAGATATGCACCTAAGAAGCAACTGCCCCAAATTAATAAAGAGTGTTTGATTTTTTTTCCAAAGGGTTACTGTTTCATTTTCTAAACAACCTCATCCTTTATAAGGTTATTTAAAGCTATTTGTTCTTCTCTATTTAAATTATCCCACAATGGCTTGTCTTCAAATTGTTTACATCATTCTCTAAAGCCCCTCAATGTGCACTGATAAAAAGATTCAATGTAGTCATGTTTTAATTAAAGTGGATAAAAACTAAATTTTTCTTTGGTAGACTATGATGTCTTGAGTCTTTATACCCCTCAATAACATTATTTTGTTCTTGTAAAGACATAAAAAAACTTTTGACTTGATTTTGATTTGTTTTTAATTTGTTTTATTGTGAATTGCATGAATTATTGAGTCGCGCTATATTGTGTTCGTTTTTATATCTATCCATCGATGAACTACAGGAAATACGTATTTTAAGTGTAGTAGCTAATAAATATTTTATAACTATAACAGCGCTTTTAGTGTCTAGATACAGATATAATGTATGATAGCAAGTTGACACTGGTTGTGACAAGGAAAAATCCTGCTTTCAAACAGTGAAGAATATTTTTGGGTACACTATACTAAATCTAATTGCTACTTACAGATATTATGTGAGATTACAAATGACAGTATTAGTGACAAGGAAAAATTTTGCTTTCAAACAGTGAATAAAAATATTTTATTAATGGGTACACTATACTGAATCAAACTGCTTCTGACAGATATAGTGTATGATGGCAAGTGATACTGTTAGACACAAGGTAAAATTCTGATTTAAACACTGAATAACATTTTTTTTATTAATGGCTACACTATACCAAATCAAGCTGCTACTGACAAATATAGTGTGACAGAAATTTACACTATTTGTGACAAGGAAAAATTCACTGTAAGGGACACTATTAGTAGCAAGGAAAAATTTGTGAGAATTAAAACAATTTTACAGTTTCAATCAGAGGTTGTAGCCTGTAAAGGACTGTAGTGTAGAGTAGATCTGCAGATTACAATAATATAATTATTACATGCAACACTGTATAGTGTGACTACTAAACATACAGCTCTTTATGCAGCTGCTACAGTTGCTGCTATACAACTTTTGAAAAATAGAGCGCCCTAATAAGTGCAGGTCAATAATATCCACACAACACTAACTAAATACTGTATAACACAGCTATAGCTACCAAATGTTCTCCTCAAGCACACAAAATAAGAAAAGTACTTCCATGCAACTCCTAAAATAAAAATAAACAAAAACAAAAAAATATTCTAATGTCAATGGCCATTACAATCATGATGTTTCTACTCAATAACAAAAAAAGCCAATAGCATTGATAAAGCGATAATTATATAACACATAACTTTATTTTCTGTTATCTCCCACCAATCCACTAACTAAGCAATATTTAATTAGTATTACTGCACTCCTATTTTCCCAGAATAGTATTAGGCTAGACAAGTGAAAAAATTATGGCGCTACCACTTTACTAAAGCAACAGTTTTAAGATGCAGGAACCCACCTGCAAAAAATATAAAACTAGGAAATAGAAACAACAGTGCAGGAGCTTAAAGTAAAAACTTAAATAAAAACTATTAATAGTTGGGATGGATGAATAACCAACTCTGGTATATAGATAAATGTATTTATTATGGCTAAATGTATTTATTAAAAGACACGTATAATTGTATGGATAACTGTTAGGAGCCACAATATTTATAATGGGCCAGTAATGCCTCAATATATGATATCTATATAGAGGCATTACCGGCCCATTACAAATATTGGGGCAGATCCTGCTGTACGTTTTTCTGCGAATTTACGTGTGGTATACACGTAAATTCGCAGTTTTGAGCGAAGTGCGCATGCGCACCGCAGAAAATACGCACATTCGCGTAGCGTATTTTCTAACGTAAGGATAATTCACGTATTGCGAACGTAAGTAATTACGTGTGGGCGTGCCAAAATTACATTAGCGAAGAATACGTGCGAATTACGTGAAGTAGGCGGGGGGGGGTATTTAAAGTGTACAGTATGGGCGTGCTAAGCTGCGTACGTTCGCGTAGTCTGTACGCCCGTTAGCGGACGTATTGTGTTACGTTAGGAAAAGTTAAGGTAGGGTTTGGGTAGCGTATTTTCACAAAATACGTCCGTGCAGGGGGTGTGTTAAGGGTAGCGTAGCGAATTTACGTACGCGAAAATTCGCTACGCGAACAAACGTACTGCAAACGTTGTTCAGGATCTACCCCATTGTGTCTCTTAACAGTTATCCATACAATTATACATGTCTTTGTTAATGTATCTACATATTTTTCTATGTTTATGCATTTTTATTGATTTTATTTTGTTTAATAAATATATTTAGCCATATACCAGCGTTGGTTATTCATCCATCACAACTATTAATAGTTTTTATTTAAGTTTTTACTTTAAGCTCCTGCGCTGTTGTTTTTATTTCCTAGTAATAGGCTAGACAGCCTAATAAGAGAGAGCTCACTGTAAGGTGCTGTATTTTTTTTATAGAACTTAAAGTCAGACCAGGTTGCAGTCATCTGAAATTACTCAATAGAAAATCATTATTTTGCTTGGCAACTTAGGTTTGGATCAAGACTTCTGAACTCTGGACATGTTTTTTTTAACTTGTGTAAGTGCATCGATTTTTGCTTCTCTATTGGAATACATTTAACTCTGTATAGCTATCTACCACAATCAGAAGTCACTAAGCATAGGCCATATAAGGAAATACCTATGATGACATTGGGCCTGATTCAGATCTTTGCGTTTCTACGGCGGGCATAAGCGTAAAAACTGCCTTTTGTACTTACTGCGCATGTGCGGGGCAGATGTTACGCTCATGTTATGGTCTGAGAAACTGAGCGCATGGGCATTGATCGTAACAGCTTCGTATTTACTCTTGGGGGGGCGTGCTTGCCATATGATCTCCATAATTATGACCCGAGGGCGGAGTAAGGCATTTAAATCGTACAGTATGGGCGTGCTAAGCGTCAAAACTACGCAATATGCTTACGGACGCACGCGGTTACGCTCAGAAAAGTTAGGGTAGGTTTTGCTGAGCGTAAGAAGGCAAAAATAAATACGGCCAAGGGGAGTGCCAAGCGGAGTGCATCAGAGGTACGCCGGCGTAAATACGATATGCACATAAGCATTTCATGAGGGTAGGTCTGGATCAGGCCCATTGACTCAGGAGGGACAGACAGATCCCCAATCTCCATGACATCTTCCGGGCACATGAGCACATCCATCCAGACACCCAATTTCTGCATTTGAATCCAACCCTAAGTTTGTATTCATGAGTATTTAAGCAATTAGTTTACAAGCAATTAAGATGATAACTAGGAATGAAGTAGTAAAAGGCTGCCTTCACTGTGTGTCTTTTTATAGGAGGTAGTCTCATGAAAAGTGGTAGAGTCAACAAAATGACCTCCTTACTTTATACAGGTGACAGATTTTAACATTCTTTTCTTTGAGCTCTATTTTGGACTTGCTATATTTCGTTAGATAATCTTTTCTACTTATATCTGTGTATATGTTTATTTTTTGCACAAGTTAAAAATTTCAATCTTAAATTTGAAGAAACGGTGACAGGATTCAGAGACCATACATTTCCTGTATTTACTGTTGATATTTGGATCATGGGGGGCCACATGTATGGCTAAATTTAACAAAATTCACTATTTAAAACTGGTGATACTCAAGCCTTGTCTTGGAAAATAATAACCATTACCAGCCAACTACTTTAATAAATCTGTGGGATAAAAACACTCCAATGAAAAAACTAAAGCATATCTAAGTAAACAAAAGATACTTTTCTTACTGGTAGACAAAAAACAACAAAAACACAAGGCAAAACAAACTTTTTCCTTTAATTAAACACACTTACTCAGATACGGATGGAGATAGATCAGGGTTGCCGACTTTTGCCTGCTATCTATCTATCTATCTATCTATCTATCTATCTATCTATGAAAAATATAAAATATTTATATATTTTAAAAAATGTTACTTATGGAAAATTGTTATGGACTAATTCTGACCACAATTCTGAAGTTTTTATTCCACTTCTTTATTTCTGTGTATTATATATTTTAAATAATCCACTGTTAAGTGAACCAAGATATCAGTATAAATTATTTTAACTTTTTCATTAAAGGTTAAGTTTTATGTATATGCTCACATGGTGTCCCAATTACATGTTCCTTTACTGGCTTCTCACTTTTAGAGCTATAGGATTTGGCTGCTCATGATCATGACCCCTTTGAATAACATTAAAGGTGTTCGTAGTCAGAAGAATCCTATTAGCAGCCATTTTCACTAAACCAATATGAACATAAAAAAGAATAACCTTTAAATATTTTCATGACTTTTTTGCATAGATTTCATGTTACCTAAAACTTCTAGAATACAATACGCAGTCATTCAGTCCCAGTCTTCTGCCTTATAACTAACATCATAGTACAGGCCTTAACAAACTGAAAATGTTTTCATGAATGTAGTATGGATGAATAGTTGATCCTAAACTTTAAGTGTACAATTAATTACAATTAAATTATTGTATTAAAGGAAAAGTTATTTGTTGTAATCATACTTTAAAGTTTAATTTTTGTATTAGATGTTTAATCACACTAATGATCTGTGGGCCATAAGAGAAGAGTAATGTTTTTATAAATTAGACAAGTGCAACATTATCATCATCCTTCTAATTTATTTTCAGGCACAGCATGAAATATGAAAACTAACATGAATATTCAGTATCCTCCTAAGTAGAAATGGAGAAACGATGGTTGAAGTCAGAAAGCTAGCTCAACTGTGAAACCAATAAGAGGAGAAGCTAACAGTTAAGTGACATTTACTGACATTAATTAACTGCCGAAATTAAACTTGATATTTTAATCATGATCTGTTTACGCTCGATTCCAAGAAACAAACAAGGTATCTCACCAAGTTGCAGTCTCAGTTGCACTTCAATAAAATGAAATGTGAATGATGTTATTTTTGTTTGACAGAGCTGAAGTTAATTAACATGGTGTGAAAGAGGTAGATGAAGCGTGATGAATAATGACCCATAGATTCTTCTTCTTGTATCTAGTAACTCAATGCAGATTACTAGTTATATAGCCATAGACAGGGCCGCCATTAGAAATTGTGGGGCACAGGACTGAAAATATGCAGGGACCCCCACCTGGAATTTTTTTTTTTTTTTAACATGCATATACCTATCAGATATATATACACGAACACACATATCAATATATATACATACACACACCTACATATATATAGATGTATGTTTTAAAAATAAATAATACTCCCATCATGTGTCTCCAGTCTCCCCTCCCCCCCCCAACCAG
>WWET01002149.1:49855-66471 GCA_011038615.1 Limnodynastes dumerilii
CTAGCGACGGCGGCCGTAGCTCAGGATCAGGCCCATCATGTCTCCAGTCTCCCCTCCCCCCCCACAATACTGCCATCATGAGCCACCAGACCCTCCTCACTTCTTCCTTCACGGTGCGCGCTCCCTCCTCCTCGGCATCCAGACAGCGCTGCAGCATATGTGATTATGTCACACGTCGTGACATCATCACCCAGTGCCGCAAGCCCGGATCTTCACAGCGGTAATGCAGAGGTCTGAACTGCAAGGGATTCAGACCTCTGCCAACGAAGAATTTGCTAGTGTCCTGGGCAGGACAGAGAGGAGGTCTGGGGCTATCCCGGGCCCCCTCTCTGTCCAGGCCCGGGACACTAGGCCCGGCTGTCCCCCCCTCATGGCGGCCCTGGCCAAAGAATACAGTACATTTGACTTTACTTTAGGCCAGATTGACGTTATAGACATTAGATCCAGATTAAAGTAATGCATCTGTACGTTAGCCTCTGTTGCTGGGTCTAATGTATGGTTTTTAGCACTGAAAGTTCCTCCTGCACTCCTGTGTGAGGAATTGAGTTTAATGGCCAGAACCAAGGGTCAGATTTACTAAGCTGCAGGTTTGGAAAAGTGGAGATGTTGCCTCTAGCAACCAATTAGATTCTAGCTCTCACTTTCTTTTCACATACTAGAGAATGTCATCTAAAATCTTATTGGTGGGCAACATCTCCACTTTTCCAAACCCGCAGCTTAGTAAATCTTGCCCCAAGTGTTCCGCACGCATCTCTGTAGCATACGTTAGTCAGCTCATGTTCTTAATTCTGGATCCGGCCAATTATTATTTCAGAAACTCAGCTCATTAAATATCTGTCTAAGGTATTGAACAAAGCTGTACAGGTCCGAAACACAGTATTTCCTGTTTTTATGCACAGTCAATGGATAAATAATATATATTTCTATGATGAAACACTAATAAACTTATTATTGTTCCAGACTTCTGCACAATGAGCATTTTCTAACTGCAAGGATTGGAAAACCTACATACGCTGCGATTGCACATCTGCTCACGCAACACTTTCAGTATAGCTCTGGATCCTTTGAATTCAAACAACTGCACTGGTTGATAGCAGGGAGGGATGGGCACTTATGGGTGCTAGTGGGAGGGATTAGGTATGTTATTTATACAGTAAGGGCGTGTTAAGCATCATACGCTCTATTCAGTCTTTCAAGCCATTTTAAGTTAGGATGGCTCGGGAAAAAGTTACGGCAGGGGTCTGGTAGTGTAAGGCCATGTGGGCTAGAGGAGTGACATCTTCTCATCTGGCTGAATTGAGCAGGAATCAAGCATTGGAACATTATGCAATATGATGTTTTAATACTGATAAAAGTACAAAGATCTTTATTATTCAGCAGCTTCTAAAATCAATGGAAATCCCATAGGAAAAAATGTTAACTACCCCTCCCCTGTAGCAGAACAGATCCTGCTGCTCTGCCTGATGTCTGCATTTTGTAACTCGCCACCTAACCAACAAAGTTTCTCACCATGAGCATCCCGCCACTAAGGAGTTAAGGGTTGACAAACCTACAAACACACCTTAATAGTCACTTTCTATTTTTGGGGCACATGTGGGCATTTTGTTTGCATTTATTATGTGGGCACAATATTTATAAATTTTGATGACAGGGGCATATATGGCGCAGTGGGCCCTGGATAGCAGGACATGCTGGCGCTTGTGGTTCTCCAAGAGCCAGCATGCCTTGGCATTCATGGGCATGCTGGTGCTTGTAGTTCTACAAGCGCCAGTATGCCCTATCAAGCCGTTATTTTACATTTGACTAGGTTGGCGGGTAGCGGGGAAAGGGGTTAATTTAGTGCATAAACAGTTTTTTTGTTTGTTTTTTTTTACTAATTACTTTTGGGGTTTTTTCAGCTCCGGTGAGCTGCACCTACACTCCCAGAGATGGTGTAAGCATAAGGCTTGTTAAACAGCCACCAGACTGCACTATCATTCCCACAGGCACAGGCCGGTCGGATGCGATCACAGACGGATGGGTACTTTTGCACCCATCTTTCTGTGCACGCTCCCGATCTGGGCATGCACAGTGCTACTACTCTGAAAAAAAGACAGAAGCGCAGCTCTGAATCCGGCCCTATATCACCATGTGCAGACTGAGGTTAATGAATCAATTAAAACATAAAAGCAGAATGTGTATGTGTTTGTTTAATTCTCAAAGGGAAATTTAATTTCTTTCAGTAAACATTTAATCGCATAAAGATAGTTCATGTGGCTATTGACATTTGGGGCCAGATTTTCTAAGCTGCAGGAATGGAAAAGTGGAAAAGTTGCCCATAGCAACCAATCAGATTCTAGCTGACAATTTCTAGTATGTGATAGGAAAGTAAGAGATAGAATCTGATAGGTTGCTATGGGCAACATCTCCATTTTTTCCTTTCCAGCTTAGTAAATGTATCTCCTTGGCTTTCATTCCATTAATACTGTAGTAAACTTTTAGTAGGATGGATACACATGTAGCCAGATCCAGAGAACAATCAACAGATTGCTTCCTCATTTAAAAAAAACAAAAAAAACATCATAATAGTTTTATTAATAATTCACATGCAAAATGTAATGAGCATTTCATTTAAAATGTATAAAAATTTAAAAAAACAAGCGACAGAAATATTGAATTTTATTTGCTGCTGCTGCTGGGTTTCACTTAATAGGTGGAATTTTTGGGTGAAACTAACGTCAACATTTTTCAGGTGAAACTCCTCCAGACTGAATTTAGTGAAATAATGAAAGAATGCTGATATTCTTGTTTTGTTCATCAGGTCAAATAACAAACCAACAATAATAATGAGCAGCTGCAAACAGTGAAACTTTCTACATGCTGTGAGAAACAGATAAAAAATGTGAAATATGTTCTGTAAAACCATACTGAACATTTACCTTACTAAAATTCTCACTGAGGTCAATGTAAAGTACCTTGTATTTTAGTCATGTGTTTTGGTTATGTGAGCAGTCATATTAGCTGTGGAGTGCACGCTTGCAAAGGTGCACTGTTATTGAGCTAAATAAGCTGAGTACACAAAATAAACTGGGGGCAGTATTATGGGGATAAAATGAATTGGATGTGCTACAGTGATTAAGTACAATACATTTAGTGTATTATTATGTGGTTCAAATTAGTAACTTGGGGCCAGACCCAGAGCTACGTTTGCTAGCATATTTACGCTAGCTGGAGTCGTAAAAACACTATTTGGCAGGTACTGCACATGCGCGCGGCAGATGTTACAGCACGTAACTCTGAACGTATGTACCAACCTAGTATCAAGAGCGTAACTACAAACGAAGGGGCGTGCCAGCCATATGACACCCGTAATTACGCTTAGGAGGCGGGGGTGGCATTTAAATCATACAGTATGGGTGTGCTTAGGTGCGTAAGTACGTGCAGCCATTACGGCTGACAGGAGTTACGCTTTGAAAAGTTAAGGTAGGGTTTGGAAAGCGTAAAATGGCAAAAGTAGGTACGACCTAGGGGAGTGTCTAGGGGAGTGCATAGTAATAAAGATAGCATAAATACGCTACGCATTAAAACGTAAAGGGAGCGTAGGTCTGGATCCGGCCCTTGGTAACACTTGGTAGTTTAGTAACTTGGTAACACTCTTTTATGAACTGGTGACTTTATTGAGGGACTACCTCCCCATACCAAAACCCACCTCACTAACCAACCACCCACCTTTCACTGCCTAGACCAGAGTAAGTAAGGGGTATTGGCATAAGTTATAAAGTGATTTTTGCATCATTCATTCACTCGACAATAGTAGGTTGACAGTGTACGAATGCTTGACAAAGTTAATTTACTGACAACACTAAGGTCTACAGTATTGTTATATCAACCTTATGGTTATTGTTTGAAAAAGTTCTGACACAAGCACTAATACTACCCTTAAACCCTCCCCTCACTGCTTCCTAACCTTAACAATTCCTTTACCGCAGCCTAACCTTAGTCATCAACTCACCACAGTCGAACGCTAACAGTCCCCTTACCGTAATCTAACCTTAAACATCCCCTTAACTCTCCCATACCTGCATCCTAACCTCAATGCTAATTATAGCCTTAAAAGTAACATTAAAAATAACATTTAGAATAATGCTCACTTAAGTGTCAAGCAGCCGTCCTCATCGAGCAGGTGTCACTCTAGATTCAGGAATGGTCAAGCAGGTGTCACAGTCAATCTAGTGTACTCTGATCGAGCAAACATATAGCGTGACTACTAAATATTAATATATTTCTAGCACTATTTATGTAACGACAACTATAACTATTTCTAATACCTGATTTCACCATATAATAAACATAGCACAGGAAAACTTAGACAGCAAGAGAATCTTCTATTATGGGTAAAGCCAGCTTAGTGGTTTCTATTCATTCTAATGAAGCTCTTATAGACAGTAGTGGCATCATTTACACATGATGTCGCCCCCCCATCTAAACTATATATGTACAGAGCTCTCCAAGGGAGAACATGCCTTAACAACCATTAACATTAACACTCTACACTCCAGGTCTCGCATATATGATTTCCTAGATGGAAAAGCCTTGTGTTTATACCAATTCATAAACAGAATTTAGGGTATCTAACACTAGACTTGCAAACGGTAGTGCAGGCTATGTTCATTATGGGGAAAACTAGAGAAGTAATGCGCTAGAGTTGTTCTAATAAAACCACACTAAGGGCCTCATTCATGATTTTTTCAATCTCAGGCGATGTTGTGCGATTTGTAAAGGGCTAAATCGCGGTGATTTTCAATAGAAAACCACCGCAATTAGCCCTTTAAGAAATTGCAGCAAGTCGCGTTAGTTTGAAAAAAAACTAAGTGCTGCATGGCTGAAACCCTTAGCCATGCTGTACTCATAGAACTACAAGACTCAGCATTGCTTAGCCTTGTAATAATATCAGCGGCAGCATGTGTTAAAAATAAATACATTTAGCAATAAACATACATTAACCCCTTACACTATGTATGCATGCAAAAAAAAATATTCCCTAACTAACAATGTTCCCTTCTGTGTGCACTTACCTCCTGTGATCATCTCTCCTATTCTAAGTGTAATGTGTGCAGTGTGTCTTGTGTCTTGTGTAAAATAATAAAAGTTTGGGGCACTCACCGTTTGCTGACATCTCTCTGGGGAAGCGGTGCTGGATGTGCAGAATTTTCTTCTCTGGATTGCAGTCTGTGTTCCTCTTGATTGTAGTATCTGGTCCGGTTCTCAGGGGGTCTTCTCCAGTTGCCACGCAGAGGAGACCTCCTTCTCTGCTTCTATGCTGCTCCTAACGACCATTTGATCGCTAGGGGGCAGTGTTTTATATAAGAGATGACGTCAGTTACATTGGTCCGATCGGCATACTCGCCCATTCATTTTCGCAGGACCCGCCTCTGACAGCTCTGGAGTGGTGAGTAACCTCTCTGGGGGCTTTTAGTGTTAGGGGAGGGTTAGGGTTAGGCTCTTAGGAAGGGAGGGTTAAGGTTAGGGCCATAGAAGGGGAGGGTTAGGGTCAGGCTGCAGGGATGGGGGTCTTAGGGCCTCCTTTACTAAAGTCGATTTGGTCCAAATCGCCCAAACTTCCGGGAGTTTGCCTGTGATTAACAAATTGCCGTATTCACTAAAGCCAAACTCTCTTTGGCCAAATCATCAAGACAAACATCGATGGACAGAAATCATCCAGATGTTTGCCAAATCGTCCAAACTCCCGGGAGTTTGCCTGTGATTAACAAATCGCCGTCTTCACTAAAGCCAAACTACCTTTGGCCAAATCGTCAAGGCAAACATCGTTGGTCAGAAATCGTCCAGATGTTTGCCATATAAAAGATAGGACTCGTCGGATTCACTAAAGTCGATTTGACTAAATCCCCTTTAGTCCGACGTGAAAAAATAATCGCCTGCTGTGTGAGGCGCTTTCAATGAAAGCGTCAGACACTGACCCTGAAAAACACATGTCAATATACTTGACATGTGTTTTTCAGTGTACCAAAGGCAAGCGCAGCATGGTTGTAAGTCTTATCCATGCAGCGCTGATAGAACTACAAGTGTCAACATTGCTGATCCTTGTAGTTGATCAGCATCACCATGGTAAGCCATATAACCATGCTGCGCTTTGTGGTGTAAAAAAACAAAAACAAACAGTTACAAATAAGCACTATACAATTATTTAGGAAATGCTATGGGACACCTTACAATATTTTTACACTACCGGGTGGCCATCTGTATTTTTATACAATTATGGGGGGGCATTATATGCAGTTTTATTGATGTATAATGTATTTCATGTATGTTCTGTATATGTATAGTGCTTAGTTGTAACTGTTTGTTTTTGTTTTATTACACCACACAGCGCAGCATGGTTATATGGCTCACCATGCTGACGCTGATAGAACTACAAGGATCAGCAATGCTGACGCTTGTATTTCTATCAGCGCAGCAAGGCTAAGGCTTTCAACCATGCTGCGCTGGGTTGTTTTTCTCTTAACAAGAAAGTGACGGCGATTTCGGGCCGGGCATTTTGCCCTTTCAATATTGATGGTGATTTCAAATCGCCCAAGAAAAGCGTCCCTTTGTGAATACCGCAATTTTTATCGATTACTGTCGAATTGAAACCGACAGGAAAAATCGACCTTTGTAAATGAAGCCCTTAGAGCTAGGCTATAGAGAAGGGAGTATTAGGGTCAGGCTAGGGAGAATGGAGGGTTAGGATCAGGCTGTGGGGAAGGGAGGGTTAGGGTCAGGCTGCGGGGAAGGGAGGGTTAGGGTAATGGAAGGGGAGGGTTAGGGCTAGAAGTAGGGGAAGGGTTGGGGTAGTTTTTAGCCTTACCTTTCGGAGAACCATGTTCGGTGCTCCAGGGATCGATTGCTATGCATCATCGAGGGCTGTTCTTACCCATATAGTAGAGGTTAATAAACCTTTAGCACCACTTGTATCCTTATCTTGCTTCATAATTTGTGTGCTTTCTGAAAATATATCCTTATAGTTATCAGAGAAGGGAGGGTTCCAGAGAGGGCCAGATTTTAGGCAGCCACAGGGCACCTGGGCCCCATGGGCCCTAGGCAGGCACCTAGGTTGCATCTTGGGTAATCCGAGGAGGAGTGATTCCCTGTCTATTTTCCTGACCTCTGTGTAAGCTTTCTGAACAAGATCTCTATCAAAATTTTTCTCCCTGAAATGTTGTGATAGGATGTTGCTCTGCATGTCGTAGTCTTGTAGGGTGCTGCAGTTTCTTCTTAGGTGTTTAAACTGGCCAGTGGGGATGTTTGCCAGTCACCTGGGATGGTGATGGCTAGTGGATAAAATATAACTGTTCACATCTACGGATTTGCGGAAGGTTCTAGTTATGATCTGGTTTTTGCCTATGAGGATGTCCAAGTCAAGGAATCATACTTGCTGTTGGCTATAGTTGGTTGTGAAGTAAAGATTTCTGTCATTGTGGTTGAGGTATGTGGTAAACTGTTTAAGGGAATCTTCGGAACCCTGTCAGATGAATAGGGCATCATTGATAAATCGCCGCCATAGGACCATGTTCACGCCAATGCCTGTGTTAGACCAGATGTAATGATCTTCCCAAAAACTCATGAAGAGATTGGCATAACTTGGCGCGAACCATTTTCCCATGATGGTGCCCTGGTGTTGTTCGTAAAAGGTATTTTGGAACCAAAAATAGTTATTTTGGAGAATGAATGCTATTCTGTTTATAATTAATTCTTGTTGTTCTATGGGTAGTCAGTTGTCTTGTTTGAGTGTGTGATGAATGCTTTCCAGGCCCTGTTTGTGATCTATGATGGTGTACAGTGACGTTACGTCACTTATCGCCAACCACATGTCGTTATTCCATTGTATGTCGCTGAATATTTTCAGGATCTGGGTGGTGTCTTTAATGTATAATTGTTGTTTGGTTACATAGGGTAGGAGAAACTGATCAATGTATTGGGAGAGATTTGAAGTAAGTGATTGAATGCCAGATATGATTGGACAACCTGGGGGATGGGTGTAAGAAATAGAAAACTGGGATCTTTGGATTATGGTTGTATAGGAAATTGAACTCATGTTTGTTGATAATGCCCCTTGGAATGGAATGATGACATGTGGTTGGCGACAAGTGAGAAAGTCATCTGCGTGTGACGAAACGCATTGGGTCTGCACCACTCACTGCATTAGCACGTTTTTTGCAATAAACCTACTTTTAAGATTAACCCTCAGCACAGCCTTTGTTTCCATTCATTTACTCACACACTCCCCAGGTTCAGACACAGATGGGAACCGGCGTCCATCTCCGGCTACCACCGCTCTTGGGGAGCCACGTGGCAACAGCCCTGTAAGCAAACAGACACTGCCCAGCAGTAGCAGCCGACGCACCTGGTATGCAAACAGCTGGGCCGGACACCGCAGACGCCACTCAGAAGCAGCAGCTAACGGACCCACACATGCCAGGACTGAAGACACTGCCAGCCAGTCCCACTGCATATCTCCTGTAGCTGACATCAAGCACACTTTAGAGGTAGCACTCCACTTCTGTCCACAGGGACTACAGGCGCATTCATATTGAGATCATGTAAGTGCATTCACCCTCTTACTTCCTGCTTCTCAGAACGTACTACATCATCGTAGTGTATCTTTTGTCTCCCACATCTGCCATCACCGATCCAGGTCACCTGTAACCAGCTGAGACGCTTAGCAGGGCTATACAGACAAGCACCACATCATCACTGTGTACTATAGGCGCATACCAAGTTGGGCTACTGTAAGTGCAACCTTTTATTACAACCTCCTCCATTGCTAAACATACTACACTATCTCGGAATTTCTCTCCCTTTGTCTCCCCACTTGAGTCCACACCTTGAGCACCAGCAACAGTCCAGCTGTTCCCTCCCACGTTTGAGCCTCCATGGACAGATTCCACTGAAGACTATCATACCAGCAGACGCCTACAGTCTACAACAGCACCACCTGAAATACTTTGTCAGACTCTCCGTTACCCATATCCTCTTCCCACCACCAGTATCCCTAATAACACACCACAATACCAATCCCTTCCCCCCAAGCCCCTTCTTGTCCCCTTAGCCACTCCACCCACAATCCATAAATCAACACAATCTATAACAACACATCCCCTACTAGGCCTGAGCGCTATCATTCCTTTACCCTCCTCTTCTACATTTGCTGCCTTTGTCAATTTGGGGACAGAGAAAGGGACCAGCAGTTTGCCATACAATCTCTCCTACATATAACCTTGAGTATTGTTAGTGCTACAAACCCTCCTGTTCTATTAAGAACTGACTTATTAAGGACCAAGAAGAGATATTGTTAAACAATAAGGACATGTTAAACAATATATGACCTGGGTGGTATCACAGGTCATACACGGTGTGATCTTATATGTTTCACCATATCTGGTGAGAATATCAGTTGTTTTCGGCATGCATTTGCCACAGGGATGTGAGCCTAAAAACAGAAACAAGTCTAGACGATTGTGTCTTGAAATGGCTGGAGACTAACGAATCCCCAAGGTTGCGAGCTTTCCGCCAGATCATACTAATGTTGTCCTGTAGGACTTTTTTCAAGTCCTGGTCAACCTATGGAACATGCAGATGATGGTTCAGAATTTTATAATTTTGTTAGACTCGCAACTAAAGTTCCCAATGAAGCGAATCTTACCGTCTTTCTTCAGATCATTTTTCTTAGGCAGGATTAATTTCTCCCTGTCTGCATGTAATGCTGCCTGGTATAAACTGCATAAAAGACCCTTGCTATATCCTCTAGCCAACAATCTATTCTTCAGTTCTTGTGCTCTATATTTGAATACCGAGATGGAAGAGCAATTCCTCCTTAATCTAAGGTACTCACCCTTGGGAATAGCCCTTATGGTATTAGAAGGGTGGGAGCTGGAACTATGAAGGATACAGTTAGTCGCAATATCCTTGCAAAAGAGGTCTGTGCAGATCATACCTTGCGAATCGATCCTGATGGTAATGTCCAGAAAATGTATAGCCTGAGAAGACATTTCCATAGTCAGTTTTAAATTATAAGGATTATTATTCTAACAACAGCAATGAGCAGGGAGGGTCACCTTGCCAGAGGACAAAAATATCGTCAATATACCAAAGCCACATAAGGATATGGATGGTAAATTCCTCATGGGCTTCGGTAAAGACGACTGTGCGCTCCCACCACCCCAAATAGAGGTTCGCATAGGTGGGAGTTCCCACTGTCCCCATACCGGTGCCCCTCACCTGCAAATAAAAACAATTGGAGAATAAAAAGAAGTTCTTGGTTAACACAAATTCCAAGAGGTTCAAGAGAAACTCAGAGAAACCATCAAAACACCCCATTTCTAGGAAGAAACATACTGCCGCCATGCCGGTCTGATGTTCTATGCTAGTATACAGTGATGGTGGGTGGTAACAAATAATATGCACAGAAGTTTGTATCTACTCACATATACTGTAGTGTATATCCCAAATATAAAGGACAAGCCGCTGTGGATAGAATCCGTCTGTGATTGAGGTTATCACGAACGTCTGCTCTGAAAAATGTGCCTCTGTGTATGAACTCACAGAACGTAGAGCTAATAGAGGGTAGATGTTGACCTCAGATCCAAAAAGTGTGGCAAGTATTAATACAAGTCCAAAGTGTGAGTAGTTAACTACTGATAACTGGGGTTTGTTACATACGTCTCCTCTGGAGAAGATTTCTCTTTGTACAGGCTGAAAGTAAACGTGGAGCTTGATAAACGGTGCATGCAACCTTAGATACTAAATTGTAGTTGTTATGAGTGACGAACACCCGTCAACCAACAACTACAATTTAGTATCTAAGGTTGCATGCACCGTTTATCAAGCTCCACGTTTACTTTCAGCCTGTACAAAGAGAAATCTTCTCCAGAGGAGACATATGTAACAAACCCCAGTTATCAGTAGTTAACTACTCACACTTTGGACTTGTATTAATACTTGCCACACTTTTTGGATCTGAGGTCAACATCTACCCTCTATTAGCTCTACGTTCTGTGAGTTCATACACAGAGGCACTTTTTTCAGAGCAGACGTTTGTGATAACCTCAATCACAGACGGATTCTATCCACAGCGGCTTGTCCTTTATATTTGGGATATACACTACAGTATATGTGAGTAGATACAAACTTCTGTGCATATTATTTGTTACCACCCACCATCAGAATTTAATTTGCAATAGCTTGTACTATCTCCCTTTGGGAGTCATTTCCTTTGTGGATATTGACATTTTCAATTGCTTCAAGTGGTGCAGTTAATGGACGAGTAGCTGCTACTTACACATTATTAACCCAGACCTTCCCAGAGCGCTGATAGACACTCTTTAGTGCCTATAATCTAGTATACAGTGATTCCACATCGCAGGTGACCAGCATGGTGTCAGAGGTGACTTTGATATCATTTAATTTGGACAGGAGGTCCATGGTATCCCTAAGATAAGATGGAAGGGTGTACACATAAGGGCGAAGATGGAAATCCAAAAAGTGACTGGCCTGTTGCGTGAGACAACCCCTACCAGAAACAATGGGCCTACCTAGTGGTGACATTCGGCTCTTGTGCACCTTTGGAAGGAGGTACAAGGTAGCTGTCTTTGGATAAGGACATTCCAAAAACTTCTTGTCTCTAGATGTAATGAGACCATCATTATATGCTCTGTTGATAAGGCCATGATATAAGTTCTGAAAATTCTGGGTTGGGTTGAAGATCATCCAAGAACGATCATCCAAGAACAGTGCTCCTCAACCTTTTCTCACCCTCACCACACCTAAGCCCTCCCCAGAATTCGGCGGCACACCTAAGCCCTTCCCAGAATTCCGTGGCACACCTAAGCCCTTCCCAGAATTCTGCGGCACAACAAAAGCAAAATATACAAAAAAAAAGCAGGAATTACAAAGTACATTCACAGATGTTACATTTAATTGCAGTCTCCCCAGTAGTCCCCATTCATGTGTCTACAGCCTCCCTAGTAGTCCCCATTCATGTGTCTCCAGCCTCCCTAGTGGTCCCCATTCATGTGTCTGCAGCCTCTCCAGTATCACCAATCTTGTGTCTCCAGCTCTCCAGCATTCCGCATTCATGTATCTGCAGCCTCCCCAGTATCCCCTCATTTCCTTAAGGCAAGGTCTTCCAGTACTTTTTCCCCAGTTGGAGGCATTGCACGATGGCACACTTGGCAACATCCCATGGCACACTGGTGTGCCATGGCACACTGGTTGAGGAGCACTGTCCTAGAATAACAATTTATATAATTTAATTGGCGCTTAGCTTCGGAAATATAATCCTCAGTTGGCCAGAGGACCACATTGCCCCCTTGTCGAAGGGCTTTATTGTGATATCCTCCCAACTGTGGAGATCTTGTAAGGCAAGGGATTCTTCTCTAGACAGATTGTAGTGTCTAGAACAAGTTTTAGAATCATTGTACATTTAGTCAAGATCATATGTCACTAATTTCCTGAATGCCATGATAAGGGGATATCTTGAAATATCAGGGAAGTATTTAGATTTGGGAATCAAAGGCTTGGCAGGTATACCCCTGGTCGTTCCAGCTAAATCTTCTAGAATCCTTAGTGCTTCTAAATCTGTTTCATCAAATTGGGGGTCTTGTAGAACAAGTTTACATGTAAAGAGATTAAGATCCTTTTCGGTTTGGAAACGATCCATAGAAGCCTTAGGGAAAAAGGAGAGACTCTTCCCCAAAAGGGAGAGATGATATTGATTGAGAGATCTTGAAGACAGATTGATGACTTGTAAACTGGGAATAATTACTTGTGATTCCCTCTGTGGTTTCCTTTCCCACAATTGAATTTGCCTCCCCTGCCTCTGCCACCTCCCCCTTCTGATCTTGTATTTACTGGCTCTGGAGGTGACCTGCAGCTCCCCCCTAAAAAAAGGTTGGCTCTGCTGACTGGATGAAGTAGGGCTACTCAAATAGGAGCTGGAGTCAGAAGAAGAAATATTTTCACTCATGTGTAAATCATTAGAAGGGTCAGAATTCTGCTGTCTGTAGTTTTTTTTGCGTCTAAAACTCTGGCGCCAAGTGAAGATCTAGTCATTATTAAAATCATAAGTGTCTCTTCTAAACTTTTTTTTCTTCAGATCTGGAATTTCAATATCAAATTGTGCAATCTCCTTTTTCATCTTAGCAAAACAGGTTTGAAAATCCTCCAGTGACTCATGTTGTTTTAAAGCCTCACTGGCTTTGCTGATCTCCTGCTCAAGTTTAATTAATAACAGCTCATGTTTGTTAAGAATAGTCAATAAATCTATTGAGCATTTGATCAGTATACCATCCCATTCCTTCTTAAGATTGGGAGTGGCAAGTTCATATGCCGGGAAGATTCTGGGGTGCAAGCCCCTAGGTGAAATTTGATTCTGAAGGTCTTTGTAATTAGCAGAAAGATTCCAGTACGTTTTAGTTTGTTTGAAGAGTAATTTTTTAAGATTAAAAAGATCATCCTTCCAATTGACCTGTTCTTCTAGATTGCCAGAGAAAAATTCCCCCGCATTGGATTTCAAATAATTTTGTCTATCATTTAATTCACGAATAATATTGAAACTGGACATTTTGACCGTGCAGACAGCAAAAAAAAGCACACTAAGTGTGTCAGAACACTATAAAATTGCTCCAATAATACAATAGCACCAAGAAGAGATATTGCTGTTGCACATAATAGTAATGAGGTGGGTGCTACTCGAGGTTCATAGAAATACAATACGCAAAAAAAGGACTGACATATAGACAGACCAAAAAGAACCACTAGAGAGCACACCACAGCCTAAAGTACCATTAAAATGGTAAATATACAAACTTGCGAAATATAAAAATGATTGTGAATGAACTGCCACATTGAAACATACAAATGAGATATTCATAAACTCATTAATAAACACTCACTAACTTTCTATAGGCACTATGAGAGTCACAATATTTGTTTCTCGCTTGTCCACTAGTCACGTCCTGATTCTTTTCAAATAAGTGTCCCAAATCCTTCAAACAGTTTTTGTCCTGATATCTTCCTTCTCTCTCCCACAGGTCTCCCTTGAGAGGATTATAAAGACAACGGGGGAGGACCCCTGTGTGACTCAGCAACACTTTTGGTAAGTACAATATTACTTGGTACTACTCACACTTTTTTCCTCTTGAATAATTTGCATATAGATGATTCTTTATCACCCCGCTCTTCTTGCAGAATTCTTTCTTTAATCCTCTGTTTTTGCTTCGTCCTTCTCCAAATATTAGATCTCCTCGTGAATCCGCATACATGCAAATAGAAGACATTAATCTAAATGCAGCAACATCAAAATCTTAGAAGTCAGCAGCATAACAACTCACACTCTACTTCTCTTGTGTCTCTGCGTGCAACAGTGTCTGTACCCCTCTGGTACTCTGAATTTCCTCCAGACCAAGCTTATCCCAAGTTCAGGACAATATAAATGATAAAGGAAAAGATCTAAATGTAACACCGTCAGCTCTAAACAGTATCAAACCACAATGTTTCCACTCAGAATATCCTCCTCTTGTATCTTTGCATGTTTCAATTTATTCTTCTCCTTGAATGTAGTAAACCCGGATCAGTGCATTACCACCTGAATTCCCACATTACACATCCCAATCAATAGGTTGAATTGATGGCATATACTGTGTCCCCCTTTTTCATTATTTTTCTCAAAGTTCCAATAAAAGTTCTTCAATCAGCTTCCGGAAAACTTTTTACTTTCAATAAAATTATGTATCAAAAAAATTCAATAAAACCATAAATGAATCACTTTGTGTTTCTTATAGCGTGGAGTTCTTAATTCATTCCCCTATAAGGGGGAGGCCCCGTATACTTAGGTCTATACGTCCCCTATTCCCCAAGATCTTTCAAACACACATACATATCGCAATACAAGATTTAAAATGGGCCATTTTCCTGTGTGACCATAGGAGTGGGGAAATAAGTGGGTACTGAACCTTAAATTATACCGACAGACTCTCCTCCCTATCCCACCGACGTGTTTCAAGCATGTGCTGCTCTTTCTCAAGGTGCATTCTAAGGAAATCTATTCTGACGCCTTTTATCCTTCTCTGACGTCACTCAGGTTTCCAATTATTACTTAATCTTTTCACTTCACTCCTCCATTCCATTAATATTGTACTTACCAAAAGTGTTGCTGAGTCACACAGAGGTCCTCCCCCGTTGTCTTTATAATCCTCTCAAGGGAGACCTGTGGGAGAGAGAAGGAAAATATCAGGACAAAAACTGTGAAGGATTTGGGACACTTATTTGAAAAGAATCAGGACATGACTAGTGGACAAGCGAGAAACAAATATTGTGACTGTCATAGCGCCTATAGAAAGGTTGTTAAATTGAAGGGTACTATTTTTTGAGGTAGTGGTGTATACCTGGCACAACCCCTAGGCAGCTGCAAGGTGGAGCAATAGGAACCGAAAACTATTAATATTCATAAACTCATTAACTGTAAACACAACACACGCACCTAGGTATAAGGTACTGATGGTACAGAATTAAATAACCATAGAGCATAATGACATGAGGGATAAACATGAATACTTATCAATCCAGAGATGACTAGGAACGGTTAGGTGAAGCAAGTAAAGGACAGCCCCTAGGCTAACTAATGGATGGATCTGTCCCTAATAGACAACTAGCGGCCTCGTGGGCCAGCGCTTCCTCCTTTCCGGGTCCGTATCAATCCCTGCACTCACTACCTAACCACCGGGCTGTGTAAAAATGGCAGTTCAATCCAGAGCGGTCCCAATGCACACGGGAAACCACAACATCCTCGTTCTTGACGCGCGTTTCGCTTGTCTTTTCCAAAAGCGGGATACAACAGATGGGCATGTGAAATCTTTAAATAAATCGACTATCCAATCAGATCTTGCCTGGTAAATCAGAGCACACATGCTAAATATAAGAGTACAAGCTCTATGTTAGAGAAGTCAGGCTAAAAAATAAATTTAAAATAAAATGGCAAAATAATAAATAGTAAAAAGCGGAGGTGATATATATTAACAGAAAAAATAGTGATGTTTGATTACAAATATCAATATTCATACACATAAAGATTTTCAGCTATATAACGCTGATTAAATATAGACAGCACCAAAGTGCATTGTTAAAGTCACAGCATGATTTCTTAAAGGGATATCAACCCATTCACAATGTATATATAGCCAGTCATAGGGAATCTATCATGGTAAGTACGAAATCAAAAAACAGAAAACAGATATACAGTAAAAATGTGTGACAACACAGTCCAAATGTCAAAATACACATAAACAAAGCATTAAGTAAGCGTTCCTGACCGTAAGGAACCAGCAAACGCCAAATTCATGCCGAGGATAGATATATATATATATATATATATATATATATATACATTATGTATGTATGTATGTATGTATTATTGTAACGGGACACATTATGTATGTTATTGTAACGGGACACATTATGTATGTTATTGTAATGGGATACATTATGTATGTTATTGTAACGGGATACATTATGTATGTTACTGTAACGGGCACATTATGTATGTTACTGTAACGGGACACATTATGTATGTTATTGTAACGGGA
>WWET01002149.1:88334-119809 GCA_011038615.1 Limnodynastes dumerilii
CATTTTTCAAAAGAAAAGGTGTAATAGAACACGAGGGCATGGATATAAACTGGAGGGTGGTAGATTCAAAGGAAATGTGCGGAAAAATTACTTCACTGAAAGGGTGATAGATAAATGGACTATTCTCCCATCTGAGGTGGTTGAGGCCAATACAGTAGAACAATTTAAACATGCCTGGGATAAATATAAGGGTATCCTAAATTGAAACCCAAATTGAGGGTAAATAGGGTCTAGGGTCAGTATAGTTTTCAATAAACAAATGGGCAGACTAGATGGGCCATGTGGCTCTTATCTGCCATCACTTTCTATGTTTCTATGTTTCTATGTAACTATATTGTTAAATTGTTAAACAGGATGGTGCAAATTAAGTTTGCAGGGGGCGCACTGCATTATAAAAAAAAAAAATAAATAGGTGAATTATTTTGCATGTTAATGTGGTAATTTATTTCTACATAGAGTAAGTAAAAAAATAATTTCTTCATAATTTTATTAAAAAATGTTAAATACTGTTAGCTATTATTTTCTGATATTTACATTATGACAGAGGCGCTCATGAAACTCAGAACCTCAATTTACAGTCAACATGACACTGCATTGTGCCTAATTCCTGTAAGCCCATATGCTACCTGCTGTCATTTCTTGCAATTCAAAGACCCAATTTTTCAAACACATCTATGGCACTCAGGATGCATGTTGATTTGCGCTCAGATCTGGATTGATCCCTATGTAACTACTTAGAATGTATTTGTAAGAGTATACGAACATATTAAGATTACGATTGACTGCAAGCCAGTAATGTAAATAGCAAAACATAAGAAAAGTGCTTGAATAACTGCAAATTTCCTGTTTAGTTATTTACTGTAGTCACTTTCAAGGCTAAACAGAAAATTGTGTGACATAGTTAGGATGTACTATGGATTTATAGCTCTAGCTAAAGCATGGGGTAGACAGCTTGCTCAGGGCACCAAAGTCATACTAGCAGCCAAGCACATAAATTGCTTTAAATCCTGGCTACAGGAGGGCTCCTGATACCATCTGTACCATGACAAAATTAATATTCTTAATAAATGCTTTAGACATTGTATGTGAAATGTATTTTTCTTTTGGTGGCATTATAAATACAGAAAAATGTTGAGAACGACGGCAGTTTATTAGTTGATAAATATATATTCAGCTTTCCAAAAGAATGCATAAACCTAAATAAAAATTAAATTGATAGTGTTTACTGAAGCAATACTAATCTGTTTAAGCAAACCATTAATACAGCTGTAAACTACAATAAACATTAAAATAAATGCAATTTTTGTGCACTTACGTATTATATAAGAATTTTAAACCGTTAGGTATGTGATCTTAACTTGTGATTATAAATCTATATTAAAATCATAACTGCTAATGAATTAATTCAACTTTATGGAAATAACCAAAATTGTATACTCCCAAAAAGTTTTTGGGGCTTCTTTTCCTGCATTAGAATATATTCCTGTCGTATTAACTTCACACTGTGGATTCACTAATTTCATCTCGACATCAGAATTACTCTGTGTGCATCCCTTGTGCCATTTCTCTTCTGTACTGTTCACATCGCCATCTCTCCTCCTGTCAGTGGTCTTCCCTTTATCTCTTTCAGGGGTTGTCATCTAGTAGTGCTACCTTTCATAGGCCTGTAGCAAGGTTCGTCCTCACCATCTGGGTCTATAGAATACAACAGACCCACAGTTAGACACCACCTCCAAGTGAGCAGTTCCATCATTCCTGATGGGGCCCTGGACCATATTCCCCTGATCTCAGGGTTGCTATATTGCAAGGAGCTGCAAATTCATTTCATTTTTTACATACAGGAAAAATGCTTTCCATTTACTTATTTCACACAAATACTGAAAATATTTATTGAAAGCTTAATTAAAATTTGGTCTAAGAATCTTCACCTCTCAACTCTAAGGGCTCTATTTACTATCATTAGTGCTTTTAGAGCTGATGATAGCAACCAGGCTCACTGCACCTCGCAGCAAGCCTAGCAGGACTGCAGGGAGTATTTATTAATACTTACCCCTCCGGCGAGGTCTCACGACGGTTAGCGAGCTTTTCGCTGACATCGTTGGGCTATGCAGTCCTGGCGCATGCGCAGTAGATGCCTTTTGGGACTTTGAAAGTTTCAAGTCTCAAAAGGCTAAATCACTGCGCATGCGCCGGGATTAGAGCCAGACGCGCTTCTGGACAGGTAAGTTTAAAAGCTTTGGTCTTTTATTTTTTTGTATTTTTTTTTAGTTTAATAGGGTTATTAGATAAAATTAGGATTAGAATTACTTAAAACATTTTTAATTTAATTTAATTTTTTTTCTTAGATTTGAATGGGCTTTTTTTTGTGAACTGTATTCCAGCGGTCTCCCGACATGTACCCCCTCTTACTCCCCCTAATAACAGCTATTAGGGGGAGGAAAAGGGGTTTACATGGGGAGACCGCTGGAATACTTACCCTAACGCCATCTTCAGATGGTGTTTTTTAACGTGACGGTGCAGATTGTTAAAATCCGCACTGACACTTTGTAAATATCAGCCCGCATTCATTACAGCGGGCCGGCGATCGGGAGGGTTGATGCGATCGTCGCCATGGTTTCCATGGCAATGATAACATTATAATTAAGGAACTCTTCGTTTTCATATGATAAAGCCCGTTTTCACATTCTGTTTGCAAAGTATAAGTTTGCCACACCTGCACCTTAATATGTTTACTCAGATGTACATTTCCACATGTTTTGCTCTTACACTCAAACTCTAACTCATACCTTTAACTTACAAATATGGACCTTTCTCCTGCTACACATAATTTTGGCAGACCCATAAGGAGGGTTGTATAACCCGTAAGGAGGATGATTGAAGAGGGTGATTTAAACCTGCTAAAAGTCTATAAAAAGTTCATATAAAGCTACAAAATCAGAGAGGTTTTTATCAATCCATATAACGAATTCACACTTGATTAAAGGGCATGTGGCCGTTTCGAAGATAGAAATAAAGTCAGCATTAAAATCTGTGTGACAAAGTTCAAAGTCCAAAGTTCATACATGGCTCCACAATTATAATTGCCCCTTTCCTCACTGGGGGCCTGATCCAGAGCTACGGCCGCCGTCGCTAGTACGGCTCACTTGATTACATGTGGCCGTTTCGAAGATAGAAATAAAGTCAGCATTAAAATCTGTGTGACAAAGTTCAAAGTCCAAAGTTCATACATGACATGGCAATTATAATTGCCCCTTTCCTCACTGGGGGCCTGATCCAGAGCTACGGCCGCCGTCGCTAGTACGGCGGCGCAGATGTTGCCCAGTGTTACTATGGAAACGCTCGATCGTAGATCGGGCGTCCATAGTAGCGCCGTAGGGACACTGGAGGGAACGTCCCCCAGCATCCCTACGCTGAAGTTAGTGTAGGGGGGCGGGGGGAGGGAGGATAATGAGGCTGGGAGGGCGGTGTTAACGTACTAACTCCGCCGTCCCAGCATATCAACTCTCCCTTACGCCGGCTGAAGTTAGGGTAGCCTTAAGCCGGCGTAAGGGTGAGTTAATACGCTCCTATAAGGGGGAGTGTCGGGCCAGAGCAGCGATGTTACGCTGAGCGCTACAGCGCTCAGTGTAACATCGTAGCTCTGGATCAGGCCCTGGATCTCCATCCCTTAGCCTTATGAGTGACTCCTTGGTTTCCTCAGTGAAAAAAGAGAACGTTTTTAATCAAAAATACATAATTTTATTATAAATAAACTGATTAAAATTGTGGAAACAGTAACAACAATGTAAAATATAAAAATAAATAATGATAAACAAAAAAACAGAAAAGTCTGATTATGAGGAGAACCACTACATTGGCAAAGAGACGAGTTTCTAACGTAATGTTGCACTTCCGTGTCGGTAACAGCTTTCTGAACAGCTGAAAGGAATCTGACTCAGAGAAGCTGTAGCTCTGCAGGAGATGATGTATGGGTTCAGAAGAGTTTACCAGCGGGTCTCTTTCTCAAGCTGAGTTGCTTCCATTTTGAAAGGGCTGGTATTTAAGGTGTGAGGATCCTGGATTCAGTGGTGAATCATTGGTTAATTGATCTATTTCATCACAATGATTAGGTAGCTGCAAATCCTGCCTTTCTCTCAGGGGTGGCGAGTGTACTTTAGCTAATAGACAGTCCAGGTGGGCATACTCAATCATTAAACAATGTAACACAATGTGGTAACATAAATATATTCAAAGTAGGCAAATAGAAGAGACAAACATCGACAAAAATAAAATATAGAATAAATGGAATGCAGGAGTTAATACTCAATGGAATAATAGAGGAATCATGGTGGGAGGGGGCAAAACAGGTAAATGTGAGTGAAGCAGAAACTGATAATGATGCATTCAATGGGCCCAATTCAGTGAGCTTCGCACTGACATTATTTGCGGTGCAAAGCTAATTCCGTGAATTTTAGGCTGTGGGGGGAGACTGAGGGTTAGGCTGTGGGGGGAGAGATTTAGGGTTAGGCTGCAGGGGAAGACTTAGGGTTAGGCTGTGGTAGTGGATACTTGGGGTAAGGGTGCAGGGGGGAGACTTAGGGTTAGGGTAAGTATTTGAGAATGTATTGGGCATAGAATAGTTACTTACCTTTCAGAGCACCATGTTTGATGCTCAAGGGATTGATTGCTATGCCTCTTCATGAAATAAGCAATCGTTTGCCCAGCCAGTTCAGAACTGGCTCGGAGACAACGCAACGGGGACCCACACTCGCCAAGAATAAATTGGTTGAAGAAATATAACAAACCCATAAAACACATATTAGAAGGCATAATACAAACACTAAATCTAATGAGATAAACACTCTGGAGGGAGTTAAAGTCATGGTTTTTAAAAAAAACAACAGGAAAATGAAAATACACTAATTATAAAAAAAATGACATAAAAAAATTAATAATAATAATAATAATATTAAAATAAATAAATAAATAAAATAAAAATCAAGGGAAAAAAACTGAAAATATAATAAAAAATAAAAAAAAATCCAGTTGTTGTCCCCAGGATGTAGGTTCCAACCCTTGTGTTTTAACATCTAGTTTCTAGTCTCTGTATTTCTACAGTACCCGGTATTCTCAGGTGGTCCCCCAACCAGATACTGAACAGGCCCAAACCTGCAATACTTCCAAGATCAGATGAGATTGGGTGTCACCAGGCTGGTATGACTGTAAACATATAGTCAGTTTATAGTAGTTTATCAGTGAAGTAAAAGGTGTGTACTTACTGAGCCTGCAGGGGAATGGAGGAAAGAGAGGATTATAAAAAAATATTTTGGGCCGTATTCAGAGATCCGTTTTCGAGGGGATTTCCGTGCATAGTTTTAGGATTGGATCAACTGCAAATGCGTAGTAACTTTATTTACGTCATTTACATTGACTATACTCGTGTAAGTGCCTCACGGACGTACATGTGAATTGCACTTGAAAACATACACACAAATGTTCGACGCACGGAAAAATTTACATAAAAGTGGGTGGGGGGCATTTAAATGGACGCACAGAGACGCGGTTATAAAAAATCGCACGGACGGAGGATACATACGCACATAACTGCTAACGGAAAGTTACAAGTGGTCTATGGAGGCAGAAATCACCGACAGCATGGCCAAAAGAGGGGAGTGTCATGGGTGTGAGGGGGTTTGGCCTGCACTGTGCGTGCATATAATTGCGTACTTTTAAAGAAACAGTTCTCTGAATACGCCCCTTTAACTCTAAATCCAAATTACGGCCTTTAGGGTCCAGAGTGTCAATATCAAATATATAGCGCATTTCTGTTTTAGCTAACCTGGAGGAACTATCACTCTTTCTCTAATTGTCATTTATCAATATGATACCTAAGAAACTGGTGACAGAAGAGGGATTGCACTGATGTAAATTCTTGAAGTGAGTAGAGACAGACTGGATGAGGACCACCTTTCTAATATTGCTCCTAATCCCCCTACACCCTATAACAGACCTCCCCCTCCCCCCATTACCAGAAAAAGAAAACAGGGGTCCCTATATCAATTTCCACCTCTATCTCATAGTTATCTAACACCAAGAAGAATTGCATGCCATAGAGCCCCCCTTTCTAACAATAAAAATAGGTGAGCTGTCCATCACTCAACATGAATTCGCCAACCAACCACATAGGATCCCTCATAGAACCCCTAGACCTATATAGAGAGACAGATGTTATGAAATAGGGGGAGACTGGTATAGAACCCCTCATAGGGATTTTTGTGAAACTAGAATCGTGGAGGGACAATCAATTCAACATCAGCCTATAGAACAGATTTGATTCCCTAAGAGAGGAGGATTATAGAACTCCGTTTTTGGACAGAGGCTGGAGAACACCAGGATCTGCCTAATCCATACTCATTCCCTCTTGCAAAAGGTGTATAAGAAAATAGGGAAAAGGGGAGGCAAGAGACACATTAGATGGATTAAGTATACACAAAACAAAATCTAGGTTAAGAGGTATTACCCCTACAGAAACTAGAAGCAGTGGTATTCCACCACTTAGGGGCATCTCCATATTTAATCTCAGTGATTATACTTTAACCAAGGATGAAGAGAAGGTCCTTAAGAAAGGATTAAAATTTACCCCTTCGAATACTAGTAACGATTTTGAGTAGATACCCAAAAGTTTATTATAAAACTAAAGCTGGCCAAACACTAGAGCGATTATCGCTCCGATTTTGCAATCATTGTGTTATCGGGCAAATTATCGTTCAAGTGTATGACAACGATTTTTTGGGTGATCATCCAATAATCGTATAAAAACCTGTTTTGAATTGGATCGTTTGACATGTTTGATTTAAATCGGGCCAAAGCGGAAGATAAAATGGGCATTTAACGATAATTGTTACATCGTTGCCGATAAATACCTGGTGCTGTTAAGACTGTAGTAGGCGTGATTATGCTAAAATTACATGACACCTTCTCTTTTCCGTCTGCATGTGTATTATGACTTTGGACTTCTTGTAATGGCGTCTGCATGTGGATTAGGACTTTGGATTTTTTGTAACGACCATACCTGCGCTTATCCATCCGCCTATCCATCTCTGTACTAAAAGGTGCAGCGAACGTAAACAGGAAGCCTATTATGACTATTTCCTGCAGTGAACTTAGCTCTGCCCCACACTCAGGACAGCCCGCTATGCAAATTTGTACTGCAAAATCATACGATAAAAATGTTTTATCGGCAGGTGTATGGTCAAAATATATTTTTGGGGGAACGATAAAAGGTCTAGTGTATGGTGCAGATATCGTTTTGGAGTCTAGAGGACTGTACATGAAAAATTGTCAAGATAATCAGGGATTTTGTACGATTTTCGATCCTTGTTGCTGAGGATGTAAATTCATTATACACAATCATAGATCATTGTAAAGGCATCAAAGCTGTTAGACAGTTTTTATATCAGATTATCCAGAAGATTTACAAAAATTTTTAATTGAGGGCATTGAGTTCATTTTAACTAATAATTATTTTCATTTTAATGATTCATTTTATTTGCAGACCAAAGGGACAGCCATGGGGACAAGGTTTGCCCCAATTTATGCTAACATTTTTATTACAGTTTGGGAGGAGAACACCACCCTTGTGGCAGGGGGTAACCTGGTCCTATGGTAAAGATATATTGATGATATATTTTTCTTTTGGAAAGGCCCTGTGGATGCACTTAAAAGCTTTTATGAATAGCTGAATAACAATCATGATAATATAGTGTTGAATTTTGATATTAGTGAGATACAAGTTAACTTTGATTGACTATATACATTAATCATGATGAGATTTGCACCAGAACCTATACCAACCCCACTGATACCAATTCTTTTATCCCCATAACTAGCCATTTCCACCCATGGCTCACGAATATACCTAAGGGCCAATTCCAACTTATTACAAGGAATTGTTCCAGTGTAATTGTTCCCAACAAACGATATGGATAGGGAATCACTTTTAATCCCTAAATCAAAAAGAGCTGCAGGTCAGGAATTTAGTATTCCATTTATTACACAATTCTCTACCAATCATAAGAAAGTAGAAATGATAATTACTAGACATTAGGACATCCTCCTACAAGATCCTGAATTGGTGGAAAATATAGGTTGTAGACCTAAGGTTATTTACCGCAAGGCCCCCATCCTCAGAAATCGCCTGATTAAATCCAGTTGGTCCGGCGGTGGCACTTTCAGAAATTAATGGGTGAGTATGCCAATCGCATACTCACCCATTCATCTAAAACAGCTGTCATTCGAAATAGAGACAGCCGAAAAGCAACTTTCAGCTGTCCCTACTTCGTAATAACAGGCATTGATGCGGGGACTTGTACTGATTCTTGACATGCCTCCTACCCCCTTTTTATATCCTCTTTTAGTGATATCCCACTTGTTTTTCTTAATTATACTAGCTTTACCTTCTCTCCAATTGGCTTTGCCTATACATTTTGATCTACTCATGATTAGTTTAATTGTATTTATATTTACTGTACATTGTTATGCTGTTGTTTATATTATATATAGTTATTCAATTTTCCCCAAGGCATAAATCCCAGAGATTATGGCATACTTTGGTATAGACATATTGAGTGCACCATTATCAGTTTCTCCTTCACTCTGGATCGTTTACCTGTTTTTCCCCCTCCCACCATTACTCCTCTGTTATTGCATTTAATATTAACTCCTACATTTCGTTTATTCTATATTTTATTTTTATCAATCTTTGTCTCTTCTACTTTATTTATTTATTTATTTTAATGTTACCACATTGTGTTACATCGTTTAATGGTTGAGTGTGTCGACCTGGACTATCTATCAGTTAAATATTGTACACTTGGCACCCCTGAGACCAAGGCAGGATTTGCAGATACCTAATTATTGTGATGAATTAGATCAATTATCCAATGTTCCACCACTGAATACAGGATCCTTGCACCTTAAATACAGCCCTTTCAACATGGGAAGCAACTCAGCTTGAGGAAGGGACCCGGGGCCCCTGTTCAAGTTGAGAGTATGTACTATCAATAAAATTTTGATAGAGTTATAAATATCTAAAAAACAAACTTACAGACAAATTTAGTTTTATCAATAGCAATAATGCAATAACCTCACTACACTGACTTACTTGGTTTAGCTTGGAGAATAGATTTATTTGTTATTGACCACACATAAATAAACCAATAGGGAACATGTTTCATTAGGTACAAAAACTTATGTTCAAACATATGCTGAGAAGTCTGAGAAAAGAAATGGTACAAGAAAGGTCTGTGAAATAGTCAGACTTCCCATATGTCATATACAATTTGTAATACTGATATCTAGTGTATATAAATTTAGTGAGATGTCTCATTGCTTCAGAAGCAGTCCTGACTAATAGGGAAAGGAAGGGTCTGCTGGTAATTTGAAATATTCTCTGTAAAGTGCTACGTAACCTGATAACACCATATAAAACCCTGTTCATAAATAAATAAATAAATAAATAAATATAAAGAACTTAAAATACAGCTGTACAATCATATTAAAACAGCAAGAGATAAAGTATAAAATAAAGATTTTTCTACTTAAAATAAGAGCACACTTCACCGGAACTTTCCCAAGTAATCTAAATCCCCCCCATTTAGCCCTCTCTCCCCCACTGCTCTGTGCTTTAATTGAGTTCCTTTCCTAAATTCTCACCTGGCTTTAGAGCTGGTCCTAGAATAGTCCATTTTAGTCTGGTTACCTGGTACAAGCAGTCAGACTGGCGAAACAATGATTAAAAGTTTGTGGTGTTTTATTATGGATCTGTGTATCAGGGATACATAGGGTCTTCGTCTCCTTCCCTTACAGCTTTTAATAAGATCATCTGAATGAAGCTGCAGTGAGGGGACACAACAATACCCTAAGCTTCCTGCATCGCTCTGCTTACAACTTTACATTAAGTGAGTCAGAGTTAATGTCAGTCCCTTCCCATCAGTCTGAAGTCAGATCTCCCAGTCAGCCCTCATGCCACAGCCTCAATGAGAGTCCAGTAGAAAAAGAGAGAAGAACTTGAGGAGTAAAGAATAGGGAAAAGTAAAGAACTTTAGAAAAGAGGTAAGTAAAGTTATGCATATATACTTAAAAGTACATAAAAAGATAGAGTTTTGTGAGTAATTAGAACTTGTCTATGTCTTTAGTGTAGCTTCATACTATAATATTTTAATACCTTTATTCAGTGGCAGTATAAATCTAAATCGTTGTGAGTCCCCTGTGAAGCCGAAAGTTGCTTTTCAGCTGTCCCTATTTCGAATGAGAGACAATTTTTATGAATGGGTAAGTATGCGAGTAAGTAAATGAGTAAGCCAAGTCAAGAACAAGAATTCCCCTACAGCCCAGAGCCCCCCTCCCCCACAGCACTTAATACAACATGCTAGCCCTGACATACATCAGTAGTGCTGGCTTTCATCTCTATTTCATGACTATGACACCTACCTCTACAGATAATTTAGTAGTATGCTGCTAGGTAAGTGCTTGCTTTATTGCATTTTTGCTTTAGTAATACGTCATCAACAATCATGGTAGTGCTGTGGTCTGTGGTAGTGCTATTGTTAAATATAAAGGTTATATTCAAATATTTTTTAAATGTAGTATTCTGGTCCCTCAAACTGTATTTTGCTGAAAATTTGTGAACATTGTATTTGTCAAATATTTATGGCATAGGATGGTGTTTTTCTCTAGTGCTATATCTAAGAAACAGATTGGTTAAACAAAATGCTAAATTTTCTTCTGCAAAGTCGATATGTTGCTACATGAGGGATTCTATAGCGGCCTCAGGAAAAATCATCTGTCGAACACAGGACATATAAATCAGCCAAAACAAACAGATGGAACAGGTTTGAAAGCCAAAAACAGATAAGTGTGGACAACCTGCTACATTTGTTCAAACATGTGTAAAGTGAAAAATGTTGGCTACAGTGATGTATATACAGAACCTAAAATAAACTGTTAAGGAAGCATAGAAAGGATAGCATAGAATCAAGGAAACATAAAATAATAGATAAAAGTCAAATAGCTGGTGCCTTTGCAAAAACATTCAGCTAGGTTACATAGAAATATAGAAAGTGATGGCAGATAAGAGCCACATGGCCCATCCAGTCTGCCTAGTTGTTTATTTAAAACTATACTGACCCTGGTCCCTGTTTACCCTTAATTTAGTTTGAGATTTAGGATATCCTTATATTTATCCCAAGCATGTTTAAATTGTTCTACTGTGTTAGCCTCAAACACCTCAGATGGGAGGTTATTCCCCTTATCACCCTTTTAGTGAAGTAATTTTTCCACACATTTCCTCTGAATCTACCGCCCTCCAGGTTATATTCATGCCCTTGTGTTCTATTACACCTCTTCCTTCGAAAAATGCCACCCTCCTCTAGCCGTTCACAACCCTTGATATATTTGAAAGCTGCTATCATATCCCCTCTCTCCCTTCTCTGCTCCAAACTATACATGTTTAGTTCCTCTAGCCATTCTTCATATGTTTTGTGACACAGGCCATGGACCATTTTAGTTGCTCTTCTTTGCACAGGCTCTAATGTATTTATGTCCTTCTGGAGATATGGCCTCCAGAACTGAACACAGTATTCTAGGTGAGGTCGTGGCAATGATCTATAAAGGGGCATTACTACCTCTCTCTTTCTGCTAATAATTCCTCTGCCTATGCAACCAAGCATCTGACTTGCCTATCTCATTGCTTTGTTACATTGCTTGGCTACCTTTAAATCACATGAAATAATGACTCATAGATCCCTTTCCTCAGTAGTTTTTAATGGAGTGCCATTAATGATATACTGAGCTTTTGGGTTTTTGCATGATTTTGCACTTTTTTGCATTAAACTGCAGTTGCCACACTCTTGACCATTCCTCAAGTCTACCTAGATCATCCCTCATTTTCTGTACCCCTCCTGGCATGTCTACCCTGTTACATAGCTTTGTGTCATCTGCTAAAAGGCTTATTTTCCTATAAAATAAAAAAAAGAATATCACCTATAAAAATATTAAATAGCACTGGTCCAAGTACAGAACCCTGAGGTACTCCATTGGTTACCTTACCATCCCCAGAAGGGATTTCATTTACAACAACCCTCTGTTGTCTATCCTGTAACCAAGATCGTATCCATGCAACTATCTTTAAGACCAATTCTAGAGTTTGTTAACAGCTTATTTAACAGTTTGTGATGTGGCACAGTGTCAAAATCCTTGCTAAAATCTAGATAAGCTATGTCTACAGCTCCCCCTTTATCTAATACTTTACTGACCCAGTAAAAAAATTCAATAAGATGGGGGTGGAGCCTAGTGCTGATGGATGCGTTTTTGCAAAGCTCCTACATTAATCCGGACAAAATCCTGAAAAAGCACACTAAGTGCATGATCATTAGGTACAAATAGTACCAGCAGACTTGGATAGCAGTGGTGGTGTGGCAGAGGGGAGCAAGGCTGTGGCCACAGAGCGGCCGTCAGTGGGAGGACCTGCAGTGCAGAGCGGCTCTGGTCCTGGCAAGTGAAAAAGTGGTGTGGAGATGGGGAGAGCCCTCCAGCAATATTGAGAGAGTTGTGGGGCTGGCAGAGTGCGTTTTCCCCACAGATAAGTGGGATTTGGTGCAGCAGAAATCTAGCTGACAGTTTTGGTGCCAAAGTACAGACTGCAGGCGCCATTTTACAGCAACAACTGCAGTGAGGAGAGAAGGGTGTCCTGCCATAAGGAGCTATATAGTACAAATGGGACCTTTCCTTCAGTAATAACTACAGGGGTCACATTAATCTTCAGAAGATATTAATATTGCTGCATTTTACTTCTGCTGTATTACAGGAAAGGAAGTCTGAAACACTATATTTGATTGCCTTTCACTTACATAATAGCACAGGTTATATCTTCTTGCGCTTGTTGGAAAATAAGAAGAGTGGGGGCTAATAATTATACTCTGAGGTACTTAAAGTTTTCTTCATGGGCAAGCATTCTCAATCTACTCCTGCAGCACGTTTGGAGAGATATGCATGGCACCCGTTTGCAGATACTCCTCCAGCTTAAGAGCCTGTGGAGACCGCTGCTGGTGAACCAGAGGTGACTATGCAACAATTGTTGTTGGCCATCACAGCGTCGGAAAAAAGAGTCACAGATAAAATTGGAGAGGTTCAGCTCAAGCTGGCAACCATGAGGCAAGATATGCAGAAAATCAGGGAAGGGGTCGGAGAAGCCCAGCATCGTATTTCATCCTTGCAGGACTTAATGGCTCCAATTCCGGACCATATAACAGATCTAGCAGCGCAAGTCACTTTTGAATTTCAGATATGGAGTGGAGACGTGTGGTTTGCTGGCCTTCCTGAAAAAGTGGATGGATTAAAGCATGAGCTATTCCTTGAAAAGTGACTAATCGATACCTGTGGCAAGGAGGAGTTCACCCTGCAATTTGCGGTGGAGAGGGCACACAGAGTTCTGACACAGAGTCTGCCTCCTGGATCACCTCCATGCACATTCATCGCAAAGATCCTGCATTACAGGGATAGGGATGCGATTTTACGTCTTGCTTGCTCTAGGGGCCAAATGGAGTACAATAGTCAAAAAGTGTCCATCTTCCCTGACTTTGCTATGGAGGTGCAAAAGAGCAGTGCACAATTCATACAGGTCAAGCATCGATTGAGGGAGTTACAGTATACCTATGCTATGCTGTTCCCTGCCAGATTATGTGTGGTGGCAAAGGGTGCAACGCATTTCTTTGAGTCATCCAAAGATTCAGCCTCCTGGTTGGACAGAGTGACTCCGGCAAGAGTTCCTGTGAATCGTTGAGATGACTGAAACATGGGATGGATTACTGCAAGTGTTCTATATGCTAGTGTGTATGATATGCTAGGTTTATAGAGATATGCTGGATAATATGTTTGTATTTGTGTATTAGTGTGCGTTCCTGGGAAACAGGAGTTGTAGCAAAAGTGTTGTGAGTATGGTTCACTTATAGTTGGGCTGGGTAAGGGGATAGTTACTGAGAATACGTAAGGGGAGGTGGGCTCTGGTGGAAATGTTATGGGTGTGTGTTAAGTACACCTTTGTTCGGGAAAGGTTATAATGAAGAAAATAGTATAAGTGTTACTATGTTAAATGGTTTTGTTCTAATAAATTTTAGGGGTTAATAGGTAAAGATGTTAAGAAATACTATTTTCAACTGACTTTCAATATGCTTTGCTGTGTACCGATATGTGTGTCACTGCTAGGAAGATACTCGTTCAGTATGTTCTGGTCATGCATTACAAAAGTCTTGAAGAAATGTCAATATCTTTTGGTAAAGTCGCTGAGCTTAGTTACATGGAATGTTAGAGGGCTGAATAATAAAGTAAAGAGGGGGTTAGTTATGGGACAGATTAAATCATATGACCCGGATATAGTTTTCTTAATGGAGACACACTAGGAAGGCACTAAAACACTAAGTATTAAAAAACCTTGGGTAGGACAAATGTTTAGTTCTGGACACACTGCATCCTCCAGAGGGGTTTCAGTCTTACTGCATAAACGATTAAACTTTAATATTAAGGATAAAAAAATTAATTCCATGGCAGGATATGTTTTCCTGAATGTATCTATGAATATGCGATCTCTACTTATTTTAGTGGTATATATACTGCCACCATACAATGCTGGAATACTGTGGGAATGTTGAGAATTTACGGCCACCGCCTCTGATGCCCCTGTGATATGCATAGGTGATTTCAATTCAGTAATGGATATGAAGTTGGACAGGTGGCGGTTAGTAGGGGAAGTGCTCAGTGAGGTAACTATAACTCCGTTTGCGCAACTGGTACAGGAGTTAGGTTTGAGGGGTGCATGGAGGGTGGTCCATCCTACGAGTATACAATATTCCTGTTTTTCTACCTCCTATAATAGTTTTTCCAGCATTGATATTGCCCTGGTATCTTCGGAATTGCTGAAAAATGTTGGGAACATCGAATACAAAACACATGGGATCTCTGACCATGCCCCTTTGGTGATGATAATTGACTCTGACTTACCAGTAGGGCAGAGATTTTGGCGATTTAACCCCTATTGGCTAATGAATGGGAATGGGAGCTGGGTGTGATCTGGGTGCCAGTTGGGAGGGGTATTTTGCTGATAATAGACAAACACTGGGAACCCCTATGGAGTTGGATGCCTTCTAGGCCTTCTGAAGAGGGACACTGATCAATAGTGTTAATATAATTAAGAGGCTATCTAGGGAAAAGGAAAATAAATTAGAAAAGAATACGTGTGAACTAGAAGCAAAGTATGTGTTTTCTACATTACTGTACATACAGAAAGCGTGCGGGGGTCTGGATTCGGTCCATAGTCTGTATTGATTGGCAGTCTCTTTGATGCACTGTGTATTGTATGGTAGTCACTAGCATGAAAACAGTTACAAGACAGGCCAGGGCTCCAAGTGAGGGGGTATACGGGGGTATGCCATACCGTCACTTCTCATAGATTTAAATGAAAAGCTATAAATCTCCAGTCACTTCTATTATTTCCATGTTTTCATACCCTCACTTCTAAATTTCCACTTTGACCACTGAGACAGGCAGATTGTGATGTCTCAGATGTTTAGCTTCCATTAGTGCAGAGCCAGCGAATAGCTCTGCAGTGAGCACGCATGTCTGGATCCTGTCAAGTATTATTATTGCAAAGTATCACACTACCCCCACACAGCTACTATTTAATACAACCCGGCTGACAACATTTTCTGGGGAGAACACTATAGAAGGTGTAATTTCAGGGAAGTTGCAGAAGCACAGTTCATCTGCAGTGAGCATGGAGGCCTTGTACAGCAATAGACTAATACCGCTTTCACATCACCAACTCTGAAAAACCTGGGTCTAAAAACCCGGGTTTTTCCGATAAAGAAATGCTGGGTCAAAAAAAAAGACACCTTTTTAAACACCAAAAACCCAGGAAATTCCCAGGTCTGACGCTTTCACATCACCAATGAATTTCCCGGGTCTGCCCTGTCTAACAACTGTCACTCATTGTGGAAATGAGCTCTTACTGGCTTCTTGAAATTATGTAATTTAAAGGGGACTTTACTGTTGCACACAATGATGATGGCAGTATATGGTGGCCATTTTAGCTGCATTATTTTGACGATGGCTGATGAACTAGTAGTTGCTAGCTCTGAGACCATGGCTTTGTTGATCATTTTGATGTTTGAGACAGCAAATGACACCCTGTTGCAGTTAATTACATTGTGTCATATGGCCCATTGTGGCATGGGGCCTGATCCAGAGCTGCAAAATTTTCGCACGACGGGCGAATGCGTACGTTTGACCGTGCGAATAAACATGCACGCCCCTAACACTCCCATAGTAAAGTACCTGCTTACGGCGGCTATACCCTACACTGGGTACTACCGTCGGCCGTACGAATTTTCGCACATAATACGCAAAGCGTACGGGCTTAGCACGCCCATACTGTACAATTTAAATGGCTATCCCAGCCTCCCTGTAGTAAAACGAGCGCCCAGGCGACCGTCGTACTGAACGCACGCCCCTCGAGCAAAAAATTCACACACAATACGACCGCTATACGCTCATGTCGTCCAGCCGACCGGAAGCTGTCATACTGGGCATGCGCAGTGTGAATTTTCGTACGAAAATACGCAAAAAGCGGTCGTACGCTCGCACGAAATCGGCCAATTTCATAGCTCTGGATCAGGCCCATGGTGAGGAAACGGATGTAATTTCTGGTTGATTTGTGGAAGAGACGACAGCGATATATTTGCAAAGGAGAAGTGCATACATTTAGGCCACTCATGTCCATTCTGCGATACAGCACCCTTAGTAACCGCAGTTTGTGGGCCTGAAATCGCAACCATGCTGAAGCTTTCTGGCTTACAGTGGAAGCCTTTGAGGAGGATCAGTGGATTGCGCATTTCAGGATGTCCCGTGGGGCCTTTCAGTATGTGCTTGATGCCCTCTCCCCAGTGCTGACCAGACAGACCACAGCTTTCCGGATCCCCATTCCACCCTGGAGGAGGTTAGCCATTGTCTTGTGGTGGTATGCAACCCCCAGGGAATATCGCACGATGTTCTGCATGTTCGGAGTTGGGATTTCGGCCATTTGCAATCTCATGCGTGAGGTGACGGAGGCTTTACTGGCATAATCTGCTTGCCTGAGGGAGATCATCTGGATGACACCATTGCCGGCTTCCTGAGACGTGGCAATCTGCAATGTGCTGGAGCGATTGATGGGACACACATCCCCATCAATGCCCCTGTGCAGAATCCAGTGGATTACCATAACAGGAAAGGCTGGCATTCCATTGTTCTCCAGGCTGTTGTTGACCACAAGTTATTGGTAAGTATAAGTTCCAATGATACCTGTAATTACATGTAGTGTACTGGAATGCTAAAGGTATGCTATGTTCAGCTTCACAGATGTTTTTGTTGGGTGACCTGGACGTTCGCATGACGCCCGTGTCTTGGCAAATTCGGAACTCTTCAACCTGGCAGAGGAGGTTAGAGGAGGATACTTGTTACCCAGAGAGGTAAATAAATAACTTAACTGCGGTACATCTGGTAACTGTTTAAACCTGTTATTATACCCCCTGTCGCTCCTGTACCTGCTTATATCACCTGTTATAATGACTAACCTCTGTCCCACCTGTACCTGCTTATATCACCTGTTATAATGACTAACCCCTGTCCCTCCTGTACCTGCTTATATCACTTGCTAATTATACCCTGTTATACCACCACACTCTTTATTTATTTTTTGTGTCTTAAGAAATGAGACTGAGCATGCATTTATTTCTATACAGAAGTCAAAGATTGTGAACGGAGTGGAGATCCCCGTGCACATCATCGGTGATACCCTTTGCGGCGTTGGCTGATGAAGGGATTCACCCAGCATCATCATCTTTCTGTGGAGCAAGTGTACTATACCCACATGCTCAGCTCGGATGGTGGTGGAAAACACCTCTGGCTGCTTAAAGGAAAGGTGTTATAGCGCATGGACATAGAAACACAACTTGTGCCACATGTGGTTGCAGCTTGCTACATTTTACATAACATTTGTGAAATGCACAAGGAGCGCTTTTTACCAGAATGGACCTTTGTGGACTCCGAACTACCTCAGCCCTCTTCTTATTCTGAGCCAAGTGAGGGTGTGCATCATACCTCCAGTGCGGAAAGCATCCACACAGCCCTAACCAACAACCTTTCCTCTTTCTATTACTTTTTGAAAACATGACCTGTTTATTACAAGTGCTATTATTATTGGAACTATAGCATATTAGAAATCATATGCTTTTTTTTTTTTAACATTAAAGTGCTTTTTTATAAAACAATTTTACAAATATATAAACATATAAAAATCTATAAAACGACAACATTAAGGGTCAATATTGCTATAAGAAAACCATCACAACAAACCACAGTTGCTAATAGTGTGGGTAATGCTCTTGAGGATACTGCTGGTCTTGAGGAGGAGCAGGTGTGTTTTGGCATGAAGGTGGATTTTGAGGGGTGGAGGGTAAACGTGGGGAGGGTAGGCAGGGAAAGTTGCCCGCTTGAATGGTAAGGTTGGTACAGGGAAGGGTGTGTGGGGGTGGTTGTGTTTGCTGAAACCTCATGCCTTCCACAATTCTTTCTTTTTTTTTTTTATATTTTATTTATTGGAGCAAAATATATTAAATAACAATACAATAAGGTACATTGTGCACAATTTGTAGTAGGTACAGAATGACAAATCACTTTCTATCATGTGCTTGAGAGAGAAAGGAGAAAAAATTAAATATAAAATATAAAGTAAATAAATAAATAAATCAAGAAATAGATACAATTAGAACAAATTGAATAAGGCAATAATTAGCACACATAAGGAAAGTAGAAGAGAAAAAGACAAAAGGTAAGTGGCCCACGAGACAGAATCAATTGGGTACATACTAGACTCTATTCCACTATATCCTCAGTGATATCTTGGAGAGGTGGGTCTCCCAATAAAAATCTCGTTTCATACCAAGTTGTAGAGCGAAAACATGTATGGATTTGTCTCTGGATTTGAGGAGACAGTGTATGCATATAACTAGACCATAATTTAAATAGTTTTTGAACTGACTGTTCTCTTGTCAGAGTTGCCTCCAGCCACTCCATTCTAAAATAATGAAATAATTTAGTGTGAAACATGTTAAGAGTAGGTGGCTCTGAGTGTATCCAGTTTTGTAGGATACATTTTTTGGCAACAGCAGAAAGTATAACTAACATGTGTTTGTTCCGATAGCTTAACCTGATTTCAGGATCTAGATATCCTAGTATAGCCCATTCCCCAGTCGCCACAGGAATATCAATTTCAAGGGAGGCCACAAAGGACTGGACCTGATTCCAGAACCTCCTGATATAGGAACACTCCCATAGACAGTGCATCAGCGTTGCTCTAGGTATTCCACACTTGAGACATGCATGAGAATCTGAGACACCCATCTCAAATCTCCGGTTAGGAGATATGTATCCCCGGTGATAAACACAAAGTATCATTTCTCTTCTCTATATGGGCTTGAGTATTTTAAATGAACTTGATATGGAATCTAAGAGATGCTCAATTGTAAGATCAACAAACACTGAGGACCAGTAAGATAATCCACCCTGAATTCGGTTATAATCTAGTGTATCTCTCAGATAAGATAAGTTTCGGGAAATTGCACCTCTACTAGGTTGTGGTTGCGCAAGCATAATATCAAAATCATTACGCCAATCCTCATCTCCAAAGGAACGAATAACTTCCCACGTGTAGTGTATGGCTTGTTGTAGTGCAAAAGTTTGAGATGCAGGGATATTAAATGTCTCTTGTATTTGGGCAACAGTTAGAGGAGTCTGCCGTTGAGGTGCCACAAAATCCCTAACACATACAAGCTTTTTATTAATCCAACTTTTAAAAGGGTGTACTGCCTCCCCATTCTGAAAGTTGGGATTATTGACAAGAGGTAGAAAAAGAGATTGATGGGTTTGTAGTTTCTTACGCTTCCGAACCGCTTTCCATGTGGCCCAAGCTGACATGAGTAGGGGATTACCCTGAATTACCTGAGATATAATGCTTCTATTGCAATGTAAAAAAGATATAGGAGACATATTCGTAAGAAAAGCCCTCTCAACAGCAATATTAGAATATCGGTCTGTAGAATGTAACCAATCTTTAATAATCCGTAGATGGCTGGCATACCCATAATATTTCAAATTTGGAAAATTAAGTCCACCATTTGTGTGGCATTGTTGTCATTTGCAAATTGAAATCCTAGATCTTTTCCCCTGCCAAATGAAGTTCCTGAAAGCCTTATTAAGCAACCGTTCATCCTTGGTAGAAAGAATAATGGGAAGCATTTGCAGCGGATATAATAATTGAGGGAAAAATATCATTTTAATAATATTTATCCTGCCTGAAAAAGACAGAGGGAGATTATGCCATCTGTCCATTGAGGCGCACACTTTAGTAATCAAAGGACTGAGATTGACACTGTATAGTGAGTGGTAATTTTTAGGCATTTGAAGACCCAAGTAGGTTAGTGCATGAGGAGTCCATTTAATTTGAAACTGTCTGTACCAGGGGGGGCGGAACTCTGGACCCAACCAAAGGGCGATTGATTTGGTTTGATTGATAACGAAGCCTGAAATTTTTCCAAATTCGGTAATCATTTCTATGATTTTCTTTAATGAGTGTTGAGGATCAGATACGTATAATAGCATATCGTCTGCAAAAGCCGTAAGCTTCGTAGACGTATTACCAATCTTAATGCCCTTAAAATCAGGGGATAACTGTAAAAGCCGAAGCAGGGGGTCCAAGGCTAAATTAAATAGCAATGGAGACAGTGGACACCCCTGCCTCGTTCCTCTGGACATGCCCACTGGGGGACTATAGGAACCATTTATGATTAATTTAGTAGATGGGGACGTATAAATATATTCAATGAAATTAGCAAATTTAGATCCAAAGTCTCTAATGTCAAATATCGCTTTCAAATGTGTCCAGGAGATTTGGTCGAACGCTTTCTCAGCGTCCAAGCTCAGCAGAGCGTTGGGGGCTGAAGCTTGGGGCTGAGTCATAGACGAAACTATTGCAGCCAATGCAGTGCGCACTGCCTTCACTGAATATCTGCCATGGACAAATCCCATTTGGTGATGGGTAAGAAGAGAGGGGAGGATACTCTGCAGCCGGTTCGCCATAATTTTAGCCAAGAGCTTAAAATCTTGATTTAACAAGGTTATTGGTCGATATGACGTGACAAGATTGGCAGGTTTATTGGGTTTTAGTATGAGTGTGGTAAAGGCCTGGTTGAAAGTAGGATATAAAGGACCCTCCTGGTGTATAGTATTATACAATGAAGTAAGAACAGGTGCAATTTGTGGTTTTAAAATTTTTAAAAATTCAGCTGCAAAACGGTCCGGGCCAGGGGATTTGTTATTCGCTAGAGTAGAGATAGCTCTACTCACCTCTCCTTCAGTAATGGGGGCATCTAAGATCTTTTTTTGTGCGTGGGAAAGATTAGGTAAATTGGCCTTACTTAGAATTTGAGTACGCAGTTGTGGATCATCAGGGGTTTCTGTGTATAGTTCCCTATAGAATGTTACAAACTCTGATGTAATATCCGACACCTCAGTGCAAGATCTACGGGTATTCTGATTAACAATTTCTAAAATATTCTGGGATTTACGATTTGGTTTAGTCACATTTGCTAAGAGTCTACCAGATTTATTCCCCCACCTAAAAAATTTGCTCCGCGTATAGTCAATATTGCGCTGGGCCTGCGCCAATAGTAGACTTTCTAGCAATTGTTTGCTTACAATGTATGCTTGATAATTATTCTCATTGGGATTGCAAGTGTAGCTGCGAAATGTTTCAGAAACTGATGAATTAAGCTTGTTATACTTTTCCTGAAATTCCTTACGTTTCCTACTTTGGTATGATAAAATATGTCCCTGTAGTACCGCCTTCGCTGTTTCCCAGAACAAAACATGGTTATCCCTATGCTGTGCGTTATCATAATCAAACACGACCCAGTTTTGTATAAGATATTTTTTAAAGTCATCAGACTTATATAGATAGGAGGGGAATCTCCATGTGTACTCTCTGTGATGAGCATCTGGCAATGTTAGAGATACAGATATTGCAGCATGGTCAGATATTATGATATTATGTATTTCAGTAGCAATTAATCTGGGAAAAAGGCGATTGCTGATCAAAAAATAATCCAGCCTAGAAAAGGAGTTGTGAACCGCTGAATGAAAAGTATATTCGCGGGCCGTATTGTGCTGTATGCGCCATGGATCCGAAATATCATGTGTAGATTGCAAGTAAGAAAAGTGACTCTGTGAAGCCGAGGCATGTGAAAGGGCAGGGGGGGATCTGTCCATGGCAGAGTTCACCACCGAGTTGAAATCACCTCCCAATATTAAATTAGGAGTTACTCTAGTCAACAATAATTGTGATATTTCAAGGAAGAATTCCCTAGGTGGGGAGTTAGGAGCGTATATGTTCAATAAAGTCATTTTGTCTCTACCCACAAGAACATCCAGCATTAAATACCGCCCTCTAGGGTCTCGAATGGAATCTACAATCTCATATTGCAACCGTTTACTGAACAGTATCGCCACCCCCCTAGTCTTATTCGTGTAATTAGCTGTCTCACATGCATCAATCCATGACCCCCGCAAAGTATTATCTGATTGGGACCAATGCGTCTCCTGCAAAAAAACAATGTCTGGTGACATAGACTTAAGGTGAGTAACCACTTTCTTTCTTTTAATGACAGAGTTCAAACCTCCCACATTCCAGGAAATAAATTTCAATGAAGGGGATTTCCCAAATGATCCCCCTGTTTGGGCATCGCTTGGATCTATAGCAGCCATGAGAATAAATGAAAAGAAAAAGACATGTTCTGTACCCGTAAGCCACTTTCACATGACAAGTAATAATTTGTAGTGCATACAATAAAGTGAATTAGACATAACAACTGCACACAATGAACACAAATGAATAACATGCTCCATTTTCCACTTTTTCCAACTTTTTCCACCTGTTTAAAACAACCACCACTCAATTGGAATGGGGCAGAGGCAGATTCATAACAAAACCCTAACCAACAACATTGTAAGAACAAAACAAAAACAATAACAATATGCGCTAACCGCATTATAGTGAAGTAGATAACATTGATGACCACTGAGAGTTTAAGGTAATTGGGCATAAAATTTAGGTTCTCTCTAAGTCAAAGTGCGAGACAAATTCCCTGGCTTTATTTGCATCATCAAAGACATGCGTTTGGCCATTATGAGTGATCCTCAATTTTGCCGGAAAGGTGAGAACAAACTGATAATGGTGCTCAAAAAGAGTTTTACAAATAGGCGCAAATTCCCGCCTACGTTGGGAAACATTCACTGAAAAATCTTGAAAGACCAATATTTTCATACCATGAATTTTAAGCTCCTTTAGACTGCGGTATGTGCGAAGGATAGTTTCCTTATCCCTATAGTTCAGGAAGCGAGCTATAACTGCTCTCGGCCTACCTCCAGAATTGTTTTTATTTTCAGGACCCAACCTATGTGCTCTTTCAACTATCATATCCGACAAAGACGTGGAGAGATTCATTGCCTGTAATAAATCCTGCTTTATATATGAGATAAGATCGGAGTTTTTAATCGTTTCAGGGACTCCTATAAAGCGGAGATTGTTCCGCCTATTGCGGTTCTCCAGATCATCAAGCTTATCTTCCAGCTCTTTGAGCCTGCGACCCTGGGAGAGTACAGTATTCTGAATAGCTAACTGAGAATCATCAGAATCGCTGACTCTCTGCTCCAGAGCCACAATACGCTTAGTATTTGACTCCATGGAAACTATGGCATCAGTAATACTAGTATGTAAAGCTGAAAACCTCTCATCAAATAGTGGAACAATTTTTTGCTCAATAAGAGGCAGTAAATGTAGTGATAGCTCCCTAGCCTGCTCCGCCATAGAGAGAGCAGGGGCTTGTGCCTCAGTTGGGGGTGACTTTGGGGCAGTATCACGCGGAGGTGAGGAGGGAGAGGGGGGATTAGTTTTAGACACCGTGGCATTGGGTTGGGTTTGACGAGCCCGTCCCATTTTCATATCTTCAGATTGGGACAAATACCTTTTCATAACCGGTCAAGTGCAGATTTAGAAAGTCATCAATGTTAAATCAAAAACGTTTTACATTTCACGTATCTAAACTATGATGCAAGAAAACATTACATAGAAAATGACTGCTAACCGTATTACATCACAAAAACAGCAAATAGTAATAAAAAGAAAAAATGCAATAGGTAGATGCAATATGACAAAAGATCACACAGATAAACAGTTATAACGTCCATCTAAGGTCGTATACTTATCAGTAAGAGGAATAGCCCGGGTTGATAGAAGATTCAGTGATCCCAAGAACAATGATCAAAACCAAGGCACACAAAGCTACTATAGCACTTCCGGGAATAAAATTACACAGTGAGTCACTCAAAAAAAACCTGAAAAGCCCCGCAGGACACACAGTACTCCGTGTTGATAGAAGATTCAATTATTTCAGGTACTGTAAGCAAATACCAAGATCCAAACGGAACCCCAGAATTTGTATTCCACAGGTCAAGGTGATGGCGTACTTCAGGCCAGAGAGGGAGAAGATGATAGATTGAGGAGATGTTGATAGAAGATATATAGTTATTCCTGATGCCGTAGATACTCGCCAAAAGCAGCGTGGACAATAGCAGTATTTCCAGCAACCAGCCAAGCAATGTTTATTGATAAAAGATTAAGTGGTCACAAATGTAGCGGTGAACTTTGCAGTAAAAGACTTGGTATCTGATTTACCAGAAAAAAGCAGGTTCAAGGAAGAAGTTGCAGTTGCTGCCTGTTCAGGCACGACTTCTTCCACTTTTTATGATTTGATATAGTATACACTGTAGATATCTATGTAACTGGGAAACAATGCTCTGGACTAGAGACTGTAGTGCTTTGAATATATGGGTCAGACACCTCAGTTTTCTGCTTTTAAATTAGTCCCCAGATCTCTTTCACTTCTTTCCCCTTCTTGCGCACAAGAGTAAAACTGTAACACAACGCTGTGCACTAGAGACTGCAGCCTTTATATACACTGCGAGTAATAGAGCAGCCCGCTTGCAAAAATATATTTATATTTATAATATATATAACACCTCAGCTTGCTCTCTGAGGCAGATACAGCTCCACGCGGAAATTACCGCAGCAGCTATTCCCCGACCAGCGCGGCTCTCAGCTGTCCTGTCCTTCTGGCCTCCTGCCAGGAAGAAAGTGGTAGAGCTTCTCCCTTGATGCTGCGGGGGGAGGTAATGCACGATAGCGACAGCAAGTCCACAGTTGTCCGATCAGATCCTCGGCGTATGGTGTGTAGGGAGCTAAGAAGAGGACTCAAACTCTGCTGGTAGCTTAGCCACAGGACACAAAGATAGGGGAACACAGCTTCAGCCTTGTCCAGGCAGCTCAGGAAGTCCCTTTACTGAAGTCGGCACCCGATGTACGCGCCGGAGATGGCCTAAGATGGCGGCCGTTTTCGCACCCTTTTTCCAGGGCAGTGGCTCCCGGTAAAAAAAATGGTCAGGGAGCTGGGCTACACGTTAGCCACTTGCCTGCCGCTATCCTGATAGCCAGGGGACCTTTCAAGGCTTGATAGAGATCGGTTGCGTTGAAAACGGTACTTTTAAAAGCCCGGTCCGAGGAGCTCTATTAAAATGCGTCCACACAGGATGGCCCGCCCACCGGAAGCCTCCACAATTCTTTCAATGAAGTTCATATTGGCTTCACAATTTTCATGGGTGATGGTCATTATTCTATCAAGAAAGTTTTCTTGGAGCTGCCTCTCATGCTGGAAGAACCTTTAAACCTTTAAAAACTATGGGGAGGAAAAAACAAACTATATTAGAAACATTGTCAGCGTTTTGATTTTATGCTAAATTAAACAGCTGTTTAGTAAGCCATGTGCTTGAGGCCTCATCCCTCCTGCACTTCTTGCAAGCAGCAACAAATAGTTAAACATTAAAAAAAATAACTTACTATTTCCATGCAATCCCGTTGAAGTTGAGGGCTCATCTGGAATGTTTGACAGTGTGGCAATGGCTATAGTATAAAAAACAAACCAAAAATAGAATATAACTGTTGTCATGCATTTTTTAATTGTTATTTAAAACCTGTTCTTTAATTGTATACATTGTTTAGTTACTGTTACAGGGATATAGTTAGTTTTTATAGTTATAGTTAGAATTACATAGTTAGAACAGTTTAGATAGTTTATATAGTTGTGGTTATGGTTATAGTTATTTATTAAGATCGTTGTAGTTATTGTTTAGTTATTTTAGTTAATTTGGACATATTTTAGGTAATAGTTAAATTTATAAAGTTTAGACATTGTTTATTACTGTGCCACTTTAATTATTAAAATGGGCATCTTTGACAGTCCCAGATATTTGCGCCCTTATCTCCTTATTAGCCCTTATGCTGAGGTGCTCCTGCAACCTCATTTTCACGCCTGTGTGCACTAACCCAAAAAAAGATACTTACTGGTTTGAGTTAAACTTTGCACGGGACCAGTCTCTTCCATCACATTGTCTCAAGTATCACCTAAAAACCAATAACCAGCACAATAACACTGATGCCCAATAAAACGGTTGCCCTCTTTACATTAACTGTGCTTCAACTTACTATGATATGGCTCCAAGGGTGTATGGACTGGCTCTTCTTGGACGCATTTTCTAGATTGATGACCTATAAATAATAATAAAACCATTACATCTGTTTCCAAGAAATAGACATTCTGGAAGATGGATACTCATTTATCATACAAAACTTACCTTTTTTGTGCACACTTTTAGAAGGGACAGGCTCATCAACGGAAATTTGAGTCTGGCGAGCTGTAAAGACAAAAAAAAAAAAAAACATACTGTAAAAAAAAATAGACAAACTACTGAAAATACAACCAGAAAACATAATTATGGACTTCCAATTTGTCAGCAAATAAAATTCTGGACTTTTCTATTCACAGCAAAGACTTTTCTGGACTTACAAATTGCATGAAAAGACTATTCTGGACTTTTATATTCCAAACAAAAAACTTTCTGGACTTACAAAATTGCATGAAAAGACTATTCTGGACTTTTATTTTCCAAACAAAGAGCTTTCTGGACTTACAATTGCATGAAAAGACTATTCTGGACTTTTATATTTCAAACAAAGAGTTCTCTGGACTTAAAAATTGCATTCAAAGACTATTCTGGACATTTATATTCCAAACAAAGAGCTTTCTGGACTTACAAATTACATGCAAATAATTATATGGACTTTTACTCACTTTGATTGGAAACAGCGCTATATAGATTGGGCTCCTCCGTGTTAAAGGATACATTCGTGCTAGAATCTTCCGGCTCTGTCTCCTCATCCTCAAACATTAATGGCGAGGAAGGGGGGGATGCCTTGCTTGCCTGTGAGCTACTTTGCTTGTGGCCACTTATAGACGATGAAAGAGCCATAGGATTATAAGTGACTGAACATCCAGAAATTGTATTACACTGGTCATTAATGCCCCAGGTCACTCAGGCCGCTGCCACTCGTGTTTCTGATGTCGTGGAATTTTGTAAATTGTTTTTTTAAAGATTTTAATTTATTCACCACTTGTTGTTGTGTTTTTGAAATTCCTCTTTCAGAAGTGCACCTTTCACATCACCACTAAATACCCGGGATTTTGCAGAGACCCGGGTTTTTTGCGAAAATCCCAGGTATTTGGTGGTGATGTGAAAGGGGTATAAGTCAGCACAGCATGGACTACACTACCCTGCTTCAGCAGGCACAGGACTCATATAAAACGTTGAAGTGCACAAAAACCTGCAGGATATGATTAAGGAGACTGTAGGTGGGCGCCAGGTTATATGTTCATTAGTGGCAATTCTCAATAGTAAAATGCTGTCACAGCAGCTTGCAGAAATAGGCAAAAAGAGAGAGAAAATGATTTAAAACACTTCATGTCTGATAACACTATCTGGAGTCACAAAGGAAACTGCACTTCCAAATCGCTGAGCGGTAACAGAGAGAAGAGTTAAAATGGAATTTACCCGCGCAAAGTTCCAAAGAGACAATGTAAGCCGAATATTTCACAGTGTTTTTTTCACATAGGAAGCTGAATCACCTCTCCCCTGTTGGTGGACATCCAAAAAAGCCCTTCAGAACAACTTCATTACCTCTCTGCAGCCTGCAGCCTGCAGCCCCAGCTGTGTTGTGAGCAAATACCTCCATGACTAAATCCACAGCACTTCCCAGTGAACCTCAAAATGGTGGTTACTGATCCCAGAACTCATGCCTTGCTAAAACTGCCTCCAGCACCAGAGCATCTAGAACTGGCTTCTTCAAGCTTCCAGCATGCCACAAAACCTACAGTATGGTAACGATGAGGATTGCCACAGACAGCTCTCTTCCTTCAGCCAACACAAGACCAGTCCCAGCAGACCACATCAGTGATACAGGGCTCTAATGCTACATGGCTGATGGTGAGTACCTCAAATTCCAGTGATTGGTGCTGCCTATAATGGATACATAATCAGGATTGAAGCAGGAACTCCAGGACAGTGCATTATACTCCATCTTAACCAGGCACTGTTCATTCCCCTCCTCCCATACCCAGGGGTGTCACAACTTTATTTTGTATAAAAAATTTGTGCCGCTGCGAAGCTGCAGCACGTCGCCAAAGGGGCGTGACCAACCAATTGTGGGCGTGGTCAGTCCAATGGGGTGTGATCAACCCATCACATCTGCAGCCAGTACTTTGATCATGCCTCCAGCCCCCCCAGTATTCCCCATCATGTGCTACCAGCCCCTTCCCTAGTACTCACCTAGTACTCCCTGTCTGACATGCATGTTTTATGGTCCACTAATGTGTAAGCTGGCCTGTGTGTGGTAAAGTAAGTGAGTTGACTTCTACTCACCTAACCCCTTTTACAGACACTCAGTATACATTGATCCATGCCGGAAATAAATAGTTATAATTTATTTTAATTTTTTTTACATTAATTATCTGCATTATTTTTGCATTTAGGGATGTTTTTGCACATATTTTGAATTTCTGATACAAATCTTATTATTATTAATCTTATCTATAACTACTAAAACTATCTTACTATCGAAACCAATATCATTTAAGTGTCGAATTGAACATTCTTTTAACCACAATACAAGGAAAGCCGAGGCTTAAAGTTAACACTTACCATGCCACTGCCAATCAAGTCTGCATGCAAACATGTCCGCATCACAGCTGCCGGTTGGCAGCCCATCTATATCAGGAAGTGACGGCATCAGCAATCATGGCAACCCAAGAAAACAGCTGGTACATAAGAGCCATGTTGTCAGTGTCCATAGAAATCATCAACCAGGCCTTTCAATACATACTCCATGTGTTGTCTCCAGGATTCTAATAACCCCTCATGTCTCCCCAGTTTCCAGGAATCCCCCTGTCTCCCTAGCTTCCAATAACCCCCTGATGTCTCCCCAGCTTCCAATAATCCCCATCATGTCTCCCCAGCTTCCAATAATCCCCCTCATGTCACCCCTCAACCTCCAAATAATGGCCCTCGTCTCACCCCTCAGCCTCCAAATAATCCCCTCATGTCGCCCCCTCAGCCTCCAAATAATCCCCTCATGCTTAGCCAGCCAACAAATAATCCCCTCATGTCACCCCTCAGCCTCCAAATAATGGCCCTCATCTCACCCCTCAGCCTCCAAATATTCCCCTCATGCTTGGCCAGCCTCAAAATAATCCCCTCATGTTGCCCCTCAGCCTCCAAATAATCCCCTCATATCTCCCCTCAGCCTCCTAAAGTCCTAATAATCCCCCTCTATTAATTTACCTTCTTCCTCCTGTTGTGCTCCTCAGCGGTGCTGCACTCCCTCTCTTCTCAGCATAACGCTGGCATGACCCTGAGGTCGCGCCAGTGTCTCACTCTGCAGTCCCCCTAGCGGGAGATGAATGGCCTAGCGCCGCATCCCCCGCTTACAAGGGTCCCCGGTGCCTCCCCCTGTCAACGGTCCTGGGCGCCCAGGACCAGGCACAGAGGGAGTCAACGGGAACCCTTGCAAGCGGTCCTGGGCGCACAGGACCACTTACAAAAGTCCCCGTTGCCATCCCCTGTCCGTGGTCCTGGGCGCCCCCTTGAAATTTTGTGGGGGGGCTCCGTGAACCCCCACCTCCCCCCCGTTCCGACGCCCCTGCCCATAGCAAACAGAATTTAGTAAAACATACAGCAATAACACAGTAAATTGTGACCACACTTGCTGCATATCAACATAACTGTAACATTACTCTAACTTGGTGTAAAACCATTTTATAGCTGTGCTGCACAGACAACATATACATTGTTTATTGTTTTTGTTTTTTTATAAAAGTAGCTTGTACCCTACATTCCTGATATTATTCTCTGATTTATTTTGTTGGCCAAGTATCATCTATTGCAGGGGTTCTCAACCCATGGTACGCGTACCACTAGTGGTACGCGTACCTCTGGCAGGTGGTACGCGGAGGCAGGGCCGGATTACCTCCGTTAACAGGTCCAAGCCAGTAATATAACTATTACTGGCTTTGGGCCCCGTTCCCAGTAATGCACAGGGTGACGTCATGATGCCAGTGCCCCGCCTCCCGCACTGAATGTAAGTAAGCCTGAGCCCTGCGTTTCTTAGACAAGAGCGCAGGGCTCAGTGTGAAAGGGCTAGTGGCAGTAGCTCAGGCACAGTAGAGATGGCTCTCTTTCTGTACACTCCATGCATAAGCGTTAGAAAGGAAAGGGGGCCCTGCATGTCCAGAATGTTAATTACAATGGCCGGCAAATTCTAAAAGAATCTGCCGGCCAGTGTAATTAACATTCTGGATATGCAGGGCCCCCTTTCCCTTCTAACACCTATGCATGGAGTGCAGGGACTCACGGAGAGTGCACAGAAAGAGCAGCAGCTCTGTCTTGAGTACAGCCCATGCGCCGCTGAGGATCTGTGACATCAAGAGGTAAGAGAAGGGTTTTTATTTTTACAGGAGGGTGTATATATATATATTTATTTCAGTATGTGTATGTGTATATACAGTATATATATGTGTGTATACAGTGTGTATGTGTGTGTGTATACACAGTATATATGTGTGTGTGTGTGTGTGTGTGTATACAGTGTGCGTATGTGTGTGTATATACAGTATATATGTGTGTGTGTATACAGTGTGTGTGTGTGTGTGTGTATATACAGTATGTGTGTGAATGTGCCCGGAAGTAAAGGCCCCGCGGGGGCCAATACAGGGCCGCCAGGATGATGAACCTGGCGGCCCTGTACTTGCTTCTGTGGCCCAGTGCGGGGCCTTCGCTACAAAAATGCAAGCCTTGCGGCCAGTGGCGCCAGGCTTGCACAAAAAAAAGTAAAACATTTTTTTTTTTTATTG
>WWET01002149.1:127221-139095 GCA_011038615.1 Limnodynastes dumerilii
AGAAATGATAAAGGGGAGGGGGAGGTGATGGATGGGGAGGGGGCTGATGATGAAGGTATAGAGAAATGATAAAGGTAAAAGGGAGGGGGAGCTGATGAATGGGGAGATTATGGATGATGAGGGGATAGAGAAATGATAAAGGGGAGGGGGAGGTGATGAATGGGGAGGCTGAAATAAAATGAATGGGGAGGGGGACATGATAAGGGGATAGAGAAATGATAAAGGCAAAAAGGAGGTGATGAGAATGGGGAGATGAACAGTGAGGAGTGAAAACACCTAATGATGGGCCGGATCCAGAACTAATTCGATGAAAAATAGCTACTGCGCATGCGTCTTAAAGACCGCATATACGCAATCTACGTTTCGAAACGATACGCAGATTGTGTGCAATAGCTACTATGCATGTGCAGTAGCTATTGATCATCGAATTACGGCCGTCTATGGAAGACGGCAGTAGTTCTGGATCCGGCCCGATATTGGGCTTTTCTGTTAAATGAATACTCATCTGTTGTTTTAGTCTGATATTTATACTGTATATGTACTGTAAACTGTGTTTATTGTTATACAAGATATTTTATTGTAATCTTCTAAAGAGTCATTTTTGTTTTGCTTTTCAGTGCACTCTGTATCAACAGTGCTGGCATTGTAAAGAGGCGCAATGCTGATTGACACATTAAACTTTCTATTAATGTTGCCAGTATACCATTTAAAATATTTTATTGGCAAGGGCCCCCACAAGTTAGTTGTCCAGGGGCCCCCACAAACTTTGATCCGGCCCTGGGTGGTAATATCATGGTTTGGAACAGTTTTGATGGGCGGCTTGCCATCATTGATGGAACAATGAATACTGAATTATACCAGCAAGTTCTAAAGGAAAATGACAAGAAATCTGTCCGTGAGCTGAATCTCAAGAGAACGTGGGTCATGCCGCAAGACAACGACCCTAAACACATGAGTCATTCTACCAAAGAAGAAGTAAGTTATAGTTTTGGAATGGTCAAGTCAAAGTGCTGACCTTAATTCGATAGAAATGTTGTGGTAGGAGCTGAACAAGTAGTTCGTGGGGGAAACCCACCATCATAACAGATTTGAAGCTGTTTTGTACGGTAGTTCCTCCAAGCTGATGTGCAGGACTAATCAACAATTTCTGAAAAGGTTTAGCTGCAGTTATCATACCAGATACTGAAAGCAAGGGTTCACATACTGTTGCCACTCATAGATATGTGATATGTGATCATTTTGCTCAATAAATAAATGACCAAGTCTAATATTTTTGACTCATTTGTTTGATTTGGTTCTCTCTATCTACTATTAGGACTTGTGTAAAAATATGATGTAGTTTTAGGTCAAATTTATGCAGAAATACAGAATATCCGGAAGGGTTCACGAACTTTCAAGCACCACTGTACAGTATATTAATTACTTTTTCTTCTTTTTTACCAGTAAACCCCCACTCTCATTTTACCTAATTACTTACCTTCTTCTTCACTTGACTTCTCTTGTCACACACATACAGATACATTGGTATCACCAGCTGCTCCTCTTAACAGTGAATGCATCATTAAAGGTGTGGAAATGTTGTTTATACTTAGTTCTGACAGCCTAGGTAAATTAGTAGCATGAAGTATGAAGTATGTTGCTTTTTATAAATATATATATGATTTTTTCAATAGTTATTTTACGGTTCTTTTTTTTTTATTTTATTTTTAAGCATAACCAGCTTGTTTAGTTTACAGGGCAGTGGACTAATCCTGCACTGGGGAACACAACTTAACAGTGCTTGACTGTTTGTTTAAAATACAAAAGATAGCCCTTGCATACGGATGTTAAATAAAACCTAGGATCAGGATTGCTCATAAAACACCCATTTTTTGTGTGGGGTAATTTTAAATACAAGATTTGTTCTTTTTGTGTTTGCATTAGGTCCATTGGGCTGGATCCAGACTTAACTAGGTGCTTGAACTTAGTTACTCCTGGGCTAAACTATGTTGATTGCAGGGGAGTCATAGTTCATCTGTTGCAAACAGTATTAGAGTTGAGAGGTGATGCTTCCCAGCCCAAGTCTATATAACAGTGTGTCAGTAAAGCTGGTCAGTATCTGTGTGCAGTAAGCAATTCAAAGATATATCCCTGCATGCAAAGTGTCATGCTCAGTGGCAGACGCCGCTGCACTTACCATGTCAGGAGTCATCTGTCAGCAGCTTTCCCAGGTCATGCCCGCTCTCCAGCCCTCCAGAGGTGCCACTCCCAATAGTGGCAGCCTCCTGCACAGTCTTCATTGCAGCATGTATGCTTCTCAGTGTCTGGATTAGGCATCTGCATCAACATCCTCTGATGCATGGTCATCTTGCCTCCTGTCAGGTGATTCCCAGCAGCCACTCAGATACTCCTCTGCAGCACAATCCATGCACTGGGTGGGCTATTTAAACCCTGTGCACTGATCCCTCAGGGCCAGAACAACTTGTTCACTCTGAGGTGCCTAGCTATCCTGATCTTGCTCCTGAACGCTGATCCCTGATCCTGGTCACGGCTCGGCTCTGACTCCTGTTCCTGATATTGGTCCTGACTCCTGATCCTGGTCTTGGTCTTCAAAGGTGCCTAGTTCCAATCTGCCTTGCATCCAGCATTGCCTGCACCACTGCTCCCAGCATTGCCTGCAACACTGCTCCCAGCATTGCCTGCACCACTGCTCCCAGCATTACCTGCACCACTGCTCCCAGCATTGCCTGCAAAATTGCTCCTGGCATTGCCTGCAACACTGCTCCCAGCATTGCCTTGCAATTCGGTCCAGCCGAGACTCTTTAAACTCTGTATTGCCTTGCTTGTTCCAGTCCGGCATAGTCCGGTCCTGCCAAGACTCTTGGAACTCTGTATTGCCTTGCCTGTTCCAGACCAGCGTAGTCCGGTCCTGCCAAGACTCTTTGAACTTTGTACTGCCTTGCCTTGCCTGATCCAGACCGGCGTAGTCCGGTCCTGCCAACACTCTTTGAACTTTGTACTGCCTTGCCTTGCCTGTTCCAGTCCGGCATAGTTCGGTCCTGCCAAGTCTACAGTTTGATAATCATTGTGACTGTCCTTGTACTATTACATCTGTTCTCTGAGTGCTTGTACCTATATGTGCCAACCTTTCATTAAACCAGCAAGCTTCCTTTTCAAACCTGCTCGTCTATTACTACGTGAACCCATTACAGGTCCCAAAAACCCTGTAGCCATGACACAAAGAATACAATTAACGTGACTCCCCCTTCAATCAATATGGTTTGTCCCAGAAGTAACTAATTTCAAGCACTTACTTCAGTCTGGATCCAGCCCGTTGTGTCTGATTCAGAGTCCGAAACAAAATGGCACAAAAAATGAAAATTTGCTCTTGGGCAAAAACCACATTGTGTAGCAGGGAAGGCAAAAAAAAAAAAAAAGATAAAAAATTACCTATGAGAGAGGAAGTGTCCAACCTCAAATTAAAGTTTAAACATAAAGCTGTCCAATACTTTTGTGCCAAAGCAGTCAATTTATAAAATTAAACTGAAGCATTTGAAAGTAGTTTGCCCAAGAACAAATTTATTCCACTTTTGGAACTTTAACTTGAACTCTAGACTATATATTGAACTGTAGACTATATATTGCTCCAATTAAAAACACCAATCTTAAAATATGACGTATTATGCCATGTGTGCCCCCCCCCCCTTCCCCTCTGCTTCTAAGGTCAAATATGGCAGTAGAGAATGTTGGTGTAAAGAGATAGATCATGTAAGATTTTCTCTCTTGGCTAGAGTTGAAAGATGGATGTATAGTAAGAAGATATATTTGTAATCTAGAATATTTTGACAACTTACAGAATTCTGGAAACTTACATGTACAGAACCCTACCTTAAAATCTCTGCACCAATCTGCATTACACCACCCACTTACCTTCATTTGCATGCCTATCCCCGCTCCCCATGTGGGAATTAGGCATACAGATGAATGGTACCACCCCACCATACTGTTCCACTGTGGAATATCTGGTGCTCATATGTGCACTGCCAAAAAACTCACCCGACTTCTGCAAGCAGCTTGCAGAAGTTGGGTGATGGTATTAAGCGTTTTGGATTGGTTTAAATATCATCACTGTTTATGGGATGTGTAATCATCAAGCCACTTATGTTATCATATTACAGAGAATGACTTTCAGCTCTTAGTTAAATAGGAGAAAAAGCTTTCACAAAATTCTGTTACTGTAAGCAGCATTTAAGTGCTTTAGGCACAGACATGTGTATCTTGGGGACATATGTACGAATGGGCAGCGTAGAAATACGTACTTGAAAATTTACATGAAAGTGGGTGGGGGGTTATTTAAATGAATGCTTAAGGGCACGACTATACTGAATCGCACGCATGGAAGACATATAAGCATGTAAGTACACACTTAAAGAGCAGAGTCGTCTATGGAGGTGTAAGTCTACGATTGCAAAGCCGGGAGAGGGGAGTGTCATAGGTGTATAATTAAGTACTTTTAAAAAACGGATCTGTGAATACAGCCCTACCTCACTAGATGGCATGCATTTACTATGCCAATGGAAAGATTTTTAGGACATCATACAATGCATAGAACCTAGCTTAAGTTTACAAAATAAAAGCCTAAAAGTCTCTGAGCAAATATGCAAATATAATAAATGTATAATCTGTATAAAGTAATGTTACCATGGAAAACACATTTAATGGTCCTCAAAAAAGATAAGACCGTGTATACGCAATCTACTTTGCAACAAGTAACGTAGATTAGGTTACAAAATGACTGCGCATGCGCAGTAGAACATATCATAACATATGGCCCCCAATGCTGACTGAACTTCATTTGGGGTACTGAGGCAGTAAGACCTAATATCTTGTGTATCTCAGTCCTGTGGGACAATAAATGATTCCTGGGAATTAGAAGTGTGCATTTGCAATAAATCTGCATAGTATAAGCTAGATCATTAATAATCAAGGATATATATGATTGCCACCTATTTTATATGTAATTCTGCATTCTGTGCAGGTATTCATGCTACAAAAATTGCAAACAGTCTAGACATAAGAAGAATGACACTTATAACACCTTCCAAAAGTGAGGCTGCTTTTCAATTGCTAGTGGGTGAGAGGGTCAGTGGTGGACAGCGGAGAAGTGCCATAAGAACAGGAGCAGGCACTGGAAGGGGACTAGGACTCGATGGATGGACACTCGGGAGGATGACTTGGTGTAGGACCTAGAAGAAAAAACTTTCCAAGAGGAGGATTCTGCAGCATTGCATAGAGACCATCTCATTACTGGAGTTGCAGGTGGGAGTGCAGAAGTCCAGGAAGTACTAGCAATGCTGATTCACTACTGGCTGGTCACATGGTGCGACCACAAGCCAATCAGTGCTTGCCACATCACCACTCAGAGAAACCCCCATGGTGACAGGGGCCACATGTGGTGGAGGACAGAGAGCGGTACTGTACAGGATGTAGGTGTGACTGCTGGAGACGGATTAATCTGTCAAACTGACCATTGCAGTGGTGAGTATCAGTGTGTGAATTATGTTCTCCTATGGGTGCAGAAGGAACTGGTAGGCATGTGAAAGGTTCCATTACATTTGCTAGCACCTTGATGAAAAGAGGTTGCCTGAGGCTTAAGCCTGTGATGATGATTACCTTGACAAATTTATTAACTATCTTGTTTACTTTTCAGTTTAATAATGAGCATCACACCTGGAACTGGGAAAGGAACAGCGCATCTCCTTCCGTGGTTCTTCATAATCTGGTAGGAACCTTAAATGTGGGTGGGTTGATTGTGTGCTAGGGTGCCATCAACCACCATAACAGCTTGGTATTACAAAGTACAGTATAGGCATCCCCTCTCTCTGTGTACTGATGCAGATTTCTGCACTGCTGACATTTTCTCTGTGTAGGACTCAGAAAAGTGTAGGTAGATCCTGGATATAGTCAGGTAGGAATCCTAAGTACATCCATGCAAGGTTAGTGGTTAGCCATGCGATCACATTTGTTGCTTGGGGATCTGATCGCATAAGAAATGGTTCTTAGTGTTCCATGTCGCTGTTACGGCACCACCGGGATACCTGGACTAGTACCGGGGTGGCCGTCGAGAAGAACAAGGAAGCCGGGTACTCACCAGTTAGTAGAGCCTGAAGTCGGCCCGAGTGTTCGCTAGGGCCCCTAGTGGTGGGGATAGACTGGAGCTGGTAGGTATCCGTCAGGTTACACCCTATAGAGTAGGCCCGGAAGGGTGAAACGGGGTAGTAGGGAATGGAGAAGGTAAAAGAGGGAGGAAGCAAAAGTGGAACCAGAAGGGACTGGAGCGTGACTAACAACAGAGAACACTAAACCAAGACACAGACTTAAGGGAGAGACAAAGACGAACAGGACAAACTGACTCACTGGGACTTACTCACACACAAACACACAGGCACTCACGCAACTACCCAGAGGGCACAGAAACAAGTACTCAGGGATGGAGAGGTTAAATACAAAGGGAATAAAACACAAAGGTGGAGGAGAGAGAGAATGAATACCAGGAAAACAGGCAAGGTTTAAGGCAAGGTTAACGGGGGGCACTCAATAATCAATAAGAAACAAGAGCAAGAGCAAGAGCAGACAAGACAGGCAGGCACAGATACTGAAACAGAGTCTATAACCGGCGGGGAGGAAGTGACAGGGTAACCTTTATATAGGCAGGGCCAGAAGGTGATTGGTGCAGAACAGTAAACTCTGAACCAGAAGGCGTCTCCCAGAGGGCTGGGAATGCCTCTGGTTCAGTGAGAAGTCAGAACGCGCGCCAGAGGAAGAGACGGCTCCCACGTGGTTGGTAACCACGATGCTGTTGCTAAGGGAGCCGTCGGCAGAGAAGGGGAGTGAGCGCGCGTGAGGAGAGCAGAGAGGGCCGGAAGATCGGAGGTAAGGAGAGGTGCGGTGAGGTAACGACCAGGCAGAACAAGGTAAGGAGAGGTGAGTGGAAACGGAGCCTGAGGAGAGGCATCCGATGGGAACACGGTGAACGCTGGCGGCGGGCGCGGGGCAGCGGGTGTCCCTAACAGTCGCCATGCTAATTGTGGGGACATGTAAATGCTTACCTTCAATGCAATAGGCACTTACTGTTCTGTTCCATTGCCACTGGAGGAATCATTCCCTGAAGGCTATTGCACCACACATGGGCTGCACGTGTTTGTTTCTAAAAGCTGCTGCTAATAGTGGGTGCGCTTTTTATTCATCTGCCTTTCATGACCTCCTGGCTGCTGTGTTATGGACAAGTCTCCCAGATAATTGGAGACATAGGCGCTGATCTGCCAACCAATTAGTGGTCAGAAGCCTCTTTATAATCCTGGCAGTGACATTCATCCACTGTCGGTTATAGCATTAGGTCTCCTCTGCTTTCCTGCTCTTGCTTATACTGATTTCTGAGTGCCCTATTCCATTCTCTTGTCTAGCCTCTCTGTTAATCCTGTCTCATTTATTATTGCCTCTGTTCCAGCCCTGATCCTAGTCTATCCTTGTGTATCTCTTTCTCTCTCTATCTCTCTCTCTCTCTCTCTCTCTCTCTCTCTCTCTCTCTCTCTCTCTCTCTCTCCCACTCCCAGTGTCATTGAGCTCTGAACCTGGGAGTGACAGCACTTGTCTGTTTAGTGTTGTTTGTCTTCTCCAGGCTTTCTCCATCTTGCCTACCCAGTGTTTTTACACCTTCACTGCAGGTTTCCTCCCTTGTGCCTACCCTGCTTTCAGGGTTGATTACCTTCACCCTTATTCTATCTCTGGGTGTTTATGCTTTAGTGTTAGACAGAAGCAGCGGACAGGGGCAGCAACTTGCTAAGTTTCCACAGCCCAGCTTATCCCCACCATTAGGGGCCCTAGTGAAGACCAGACTCCTAGTTAGACTCCGCACCCTGGTCTGCTGCAACCGTAACACTTAGGATCTGGTCCTTAATTACCACAATTCATTTCTGTTATATTTTTTTTAACCACAAAACTGTAACCACTAAAAGTATGACTTTTAAACATATTAAGAAGAGCTAACCAGGAAATATTACAATTCTCTTAACTGTGTATGTAACTTACTGCCATAGCAACAATGAATTAATTTGTAAGGTTTCCCTTCTGCAAGCACTGAACTTATAAACTTAATCTTTATCAATTAACCTTAAACCAGGTTTATTATTGACCTTTCAGTTCAGTTCTTCCAGACTGATATCTTAACTATTTCTCAAACTTAAATCATAAAAGCAGCTGTTAACCATGGTTTCCAAGTAAAACACAGACTCTGTGTTGGTTTAGTTTTTTCCCCCAATTAAAAATAAATGTTATAATCACAGTACATAATTAGATAAATGCTTTTGTATTTCATGTTTCTCAAATTTTACTAAATACAAAATAAAAGGATATGTCCTTTATGTGTATCCTCATTGTAAATATGTGATGATAGGTCGCAGTGCATACCATTTAATAAAAGTTTATGCTATAAATAGATTTATAAATAGAATCTTTGATTTCTTTTGATTGGGCAAGAGTCTTTCAGAGCTATCTGCATGGATACTATATTGCATTGTATGTTTCACATACATAAACATGCTTGGGATAAATATAAGGATATCCTAAATCTTAAACTAAAACTAGAGTAACTATGGTCTAGGGTCAGTATAGTTTTAAATAAACAAATGGGCAGACTGGATGGGCCATGTGGCTCTCATCTGCCATCACTTTCTATGTTTCTGTTTCAACATAATTAAATATTTACCAAAAGACAACCACGATCACCATAGTGTATGGAAACCAATAATGCATACCCTGTGGTCTTTTTTTCTTCTCTTTCTTCTTTTTCCTAGATTCATGTCCTTAAGAAAAATTCAGCAAAGAAGTCATGATTTATTGGTACTCACTGACGACCTGATTCAGAGATATCTGTAACTAGGCACAGAAGAGGGGAGTGCATGACCCTAGCACTCCCCTTTATAAAAAAGAGTACCGGACACTTACGTGTCCAGAATCCTAGTTTAACCTCTCTGTGCGGAACTGCTTCCCATGCTTAACCCCCCATGCAGATTTCATGTGTTGGCTCCTTCTTCCGTACAGAAGAACTGAAGACATGTAACATCTAAAATGAGCATGCGCTGTTGTTACACGTCAAGGGGACTCAAGCAACTGACTTGCGGAAATCCCCTTATGAACTTATTTCTCAATCAGGGCCTGAGTTTCCAACTTAAAAAATCACATAGAGGAGTCATTGTAACCAATGTATTTCTCTCCATTGAATGACAACTTATAACACCTTTCAGTGGAGTCGCAGGGCCGTTTTCACACCTAAGAAGCTCTTTGCTTCTTAGGAGCCTACATTTAAGAAATTACCTACTACGCATGCCTAGTAGGTCATTTTATGCAATCCACATACCAGTTAATAGTTTAAGTAGAAAGAGCTGGCGTAATGGCAGAAGTGGGAGGAGGGGATTTAGATTAGCATGGGAGGACGGGGGTGAAGTGGGAAGAGGCAATCCAAAAGCAGACAGATACTCCTAAGGTTGCCTCCCAATAAAATAACAACAATCGACACCATAATGAGATTAGTCCCTTCCTGTATATAGATCATGGTAGTGGCATATTAACTGATTCCCAGAGAAGGTAAACTATTTTGAGATGCTGGTATACAAAAAGACCAGAAAACCTGCGCTTCTCACTTTGTCGCAGATCTCCACCACTGGGGGTGCACACCCAATATCACCCCCAAATAATCTTACACCTCCTATATAAATATAGAGCAGAATAAAATATAAACAATAACAGTCAATGGTGTGGTGTGATCCGCGCCAGAGTCTTTATAAACAGTACCTTCAATTCCTCAATAAAGATCGTTGTAAAACGGTGCATTTATGTTGGCAATCCCACCTATCCTATAAACAGTCCTTGATGTTTCCGTTTTTTCTTTCTCTTTTCAGTCTTTTACAGGATCCTATCCAATAATCCTCTTCTTTCCACACATAAATTCTCAGAAGGAAGGAAGAAAGGAACCAATGTGTAACACTGTATCAAAGAGACAGTTACAATTTCCTACTCACTCTTCCCTTCTCTTGTAATGTGTGCTTATCAGATGGTGATCCACCGATCCACCGTGCCTCGTTATTCCAAACAATCCACTCTCCTCTCCCACATAGGAAAAAAAAAGAACACAGAAAAAAAACTTTGTGTAGCCAGCAAAGATAACTAATATTAGATGTTCTGACAATTACATACTCACAGTATGTTCACTTGGGAAACAGCATATAATGAACTTTTAGGACTTCTCCAAGGAATCCACTTTTCCCTTCTCAAGAAGTCATGTTTTAGTACTTCTATTATTTGCAAATATAGAGGATTCAATTTCTGTAAAATCTTAATGATTTATTCCAAAAACAACAGTAAAAACAGTATATAAAAAACCTTAATCTTCAACCAATAAAGAATACTCACCCGGGGGCAATCCCCCTAGCCCCAAAACAGAGAACTCTGTCCTCCTAGCTGGAAAATACACCTCACAGACCAAATACCAAATTGTAAAGGGCCCAAACAAAATGGTATGTCAAACGGAGGGGAAAGAAAGTGTATCTGTGTCACGGGGAATAGGAAGGAAAGACCTCACACCGGGACTCCTCAACCAACGCATTTCAAACACGTGTGTTCTTTTTCAAGGTAATGCAGGTAAGTTAATCCATTGGTCCTTTTAAATAGGGGGTGGGTTGTGATGTCATGCTTCGGTTAAACTTTATACGACCTCCCAATTGTTTAAATACTCATAAATCCGAAACCTTATTAGTAAAAGTACACATGATTCTCTCCATAAAAATTCCTTTCAATCCATAATATAACCAAATATCTTCTTAAAATTATCCTCATATTTCTATAAATAAATTGTTGTGCAATGTCCATATTTTAGATAAAAAAATCATAGGATAATCCTGTAGATTAATTTTAAAAATTTGCAGATATACTTCTAATAGAATAAACATCTTAATAAAAAAGAGATCTTTAAAAACCTATAATAAATGTAACGGGTCTTGGAACTATTTGAATTATTCTGGGTCCTAGAGTTTGTCCTGTACAAGTAACTGATATCATAACATATTTTAACATAATGTATGTTCTATAAAGTGCTTCAGTGCCTAAATCCATATATACTCCAATCCTAAAGGGGTGCTACAACCTATAAGTGCTCATACGTCCTATATATATATCCTGTATACATAAACTAAATACTGGATTCAACCTAATAAATACAGATCCCTTGTTTAATCATGTGTTTGACCTTCGTGGATTTTGCCAGTATATAATGGTACCTGGTGAATAAAACTTTATAAAATTGTATAAGTGCTTGAATCCCATTCTCGTCGTATCTTCCCTGATCTGAACTTATCTGATCTGCAGATATGTGATATAAGCCACCTGCCACTTACAAGTCTTCTCTTAGTTTAGAAAGATATTTAATATGTGACCCACAATTGGTGGGTGGCTTATACCACATATCTGCAGATATTTTTAACTATTTCTCTGACTTTTATTTTAATGATAGAAGATCATGATTAGTAACTGAGTAATGGCTAGAGTGCCAGGCCATGTTTGCTTTTTGTGCAAATTCCCCTTGCCTTGTGCATCTGCAATATAAATTACTTTATAAACTGATTTGAAGCAACCTCTATCTTGGATGTGTGTATATATATATATATATATATATATATATATATATATGTATATATAAAACAATATGGGGAAATCTTAATAACTAGATCGCAGATTGCACACATTGGTGTACGTGTCCCAGCAGGTATGTGTTCTGCCCTTTGGAATAAGGTGTCTTGGTCATCCACTGGTGGAGGTGCAATATTTCTATTGTGGTTTCCTGCT